>AXNI01005748.1:0-10059 GCA_000498555.1 Heterococcus sp. DN1 | reverse complement strand
CCGTCATAACTTAACACGTATCTATGCCTGAGCACTTCACCATTACGAAGCATAGCTGGCGACCTGTCTAGTGCACTTTGTATCGTGACGTGACACTGCACTGTATACACAGTACCACTCACCAGTTGTGCCAGCTTATTGCGCTTATAAGAGGTTAAGAGGTTAGTGCAGCCTTCAGCTCTAGCCCAAGCCAGCGTATCACCGCACCAGTTATCTACCGCTAAAGGCATGCCCCATTGACCGAGCGGATCAGCATTGTCAGGCCACTCAGCTCCTTGCTGTCTTAACCACTTTGCTGCCTCAAGCTGGTTGTTACAGCCAGCCTTATTTAGCATATCTGTCAGCAGTTCATTCCAGTATGTGCCGTCAGAATGTTGCTGTCAGTACAGTAAGATATCAATGATACCATCACGTGCAACATGTCTACAAAGATATGTGAAGTCCCAAGGGCAGCCAGTCTCATGCAGCCACCGCAGTAGATCCACGTGACCACCTGAAGCAGCATAGTCACACACTGTTGTGTCCCATGCGTACCCCAGTTCGTGAAGATGCTTGCACATGTGCAGTGCACATAGCCCTTGTCGGCAGCAACTTGCATAGCCAATACTCCATTTTGTGTCACATTGTCAGACTGGTTCACTAGATCGACCATATCAATGTTGCCACTGAGCGCTGCGCAGTAGAGCGTCTTTTCAGGCAGTGCCACTGGCTGCAGCCTTTGGGCACAGAGCCACTTCATCTTGCCGCAGCACCCAGATATAGCAGCGCCATGCACTGCAGAGTCCATCTCAAACAGTCCACTTTCCAGCTCAGCCGCTACTGCTAGTGTTTTCTGTTCAGCAAACCATCCTGCTACATACCTCATCTTACTGATAGACAGTCTTGCTCGCAAGTCTTGCTGCTTTGTGTAAGCAAGCATGACATTAACTAGCACACTGCGCTGTGCTTAAGATTGCAAATATAGCACAAATCGCACACTTTTCAGCACTAGCACCATCAAAAGAAGTGAGCACTTGTGCTAACATCATGCTTTGTGAGATGTGATTGCATTGCTTCTGAGATATATGCGCGCTGTCGTGAACTACACAGCATCGTGGCCGCTCCCACTGCACTGACTTTTACAGCAGAATATTAATGCTGTACTCTATCGACACTGCTGCTGCTACTACTGCAGTGCTAGCCTCTATCACTAGGTACTTTATAACGGTACTAGTAGTACTACCGCTGCAGCTGCTGCTTTGCACGCCGCTGCTACTATGTATTGTCACTAATGATGCTCGATGTAGATCCTGATGTAGCTGTGCACATCATGTATCAGGCTTGATCAACAATTGCTGCATTGTCAACTGCAACTTCAGGTCCCAGTGGCGAGTCGCAGCCTTCATTTCTACACCATGCAATCATGTCGTTCGGCCATACATAGCCATTGTACTGTAGCTCATCAGGCCAATCAGCACCTTCATGTCTCAACCACTGCAGAGAATAGCGGTGCGTGCAGAGAGCACCGAGTGCAGCAGTACATGTGGTCAGTGTTGCGGCTGATTCAAGCATTTATTGCTGTACAAACACGTGGAGCATGGTATGGACGGGATACAGTGATCACGAAGCAGCTCGTGAATGCTGCGCACTGCGTTGCTGTCGCACACATAGCCACACAGTACTGATACAGCACATGATTGACACTCTTGCACCAAACGGACTACTGTTGGGTTGATTATTATTTGAAACACAGTGGTTGCACACTTTGACTCGAGCTGTGTAGTCATTAAGTGAAGTGTTCACGTACCTCTGCAGTGTCGAGGTGACCATGAGCACCAGCAACATTCAAGTACTTTGACAGATCTTTTGGTGACCAGCTTGCCGCATCATTGTCCTTTACCCACTGCAGCAACTCGATGTCACCAGCGCTGGCAGCAGTAAGGCACACTTGCTCATAGTCACCAGGGCAGTTTTTACTGTACAGCCAGCTCAGTACTCGCAACTCTTTGAGTCTCAAAGCTGCATGAATAGCTTCCTCGCTGAGGGGACACCCATGTTCATACAGCCACTGCAGCAGCGGCACTTCTTGGTAGGCAATAGCTTCTGTCATAGTTCTAGCGTCCAAAGGTGCGCCTTCAGCATGCAGGTACTGCAGTGCACTGGCCGCTTGCCGGGAACTAGCGGCAGCATGGCTAGTATCTGCAGTGAATACATGTCCTCTCTGCTTGAGATACTTCAGCATGTCAAGTGTAGCAGCGTACACAGCGTAGGAGACAAAGTTGTCAGGCTGGGGGCACTGCTGCTCATCCAGCAGCCACTGCAGCTTGCTGATACTGCCAGAGATTCCTGCGCCCTTGCAGACTATCTCAGTGTATGCCATGTTGTACTGCTTGTGCAGCTCTGCAAGAGTCTCAATGTCAGCAAAAGTTCCGGCAAGATATTGGCTCCATCCTTTGTTAAAATCTGGCACAAAGCCCAGCTCGAGAGCCAGCCGCATGCGAGATGGAGAGCAGATGATTGCGCTGAGCGCTGTCATGTCGTGCACGAGCATGAAGTCGACAGCATTGCCTTCTTCGTCTTTGTACTCGCGCTGCACAGCAGCTACGGTCAGATAGAAAGCTCTGAAGCTCTTGCTGACTGTAGCTATGAACGCGTGCTCTCCTGGGCCCACCCAAGCAAGCACCAGCTCTAGGATGCCTTGCTGATACAGAGGGTTGTGGTCATCAGCTTCTAAACTCTTGCTAGCTCCTTTCCCTTGTGTTTGCACCATCTCTGCACTGTCTGTGCTAAAATGATGATCTTAGCTGGCAGAATAGGAACGCTGAGTCTCTCAAGAAGCTTTTGGAGCTCAGAAATTTATTTGGCGCGTCACCGACCCTCTGCTCTGTTTTGCGTGATGCCGCTCTCCCAGGCAGTTGTGCTGCAGCAGGTGCTGGCCCATATAGGTCCAGGCCAATGGCTGATGATTGCGCAAGTCAGTCAGCTATGAAAGCAGGTTTATGAGCAGGAGTGCAAACAGTGCCAATGCTAAGTGGCCTTCTACAACGAAGCGCAGAGCTTTGATAGCCCTCCATATATGACCCTGCTCCGAACAGCCTTCGCTTCACCGTCAGTGCTGAGGGTTGCACACGCAGCAGGCTTGCCTCTAGAAGACAGCAGCGCTAGACTGCAGCGTGCAGCAGGGTTCTTTGCTGATCAGAGCACATTGCTCGCAGCTTATGAGCTTGGCTTGCAGTGTACTGGTTCTGTGGTGAACGGTATAGCTGCTTCAGGGTGTTTGCACAAGATGGCTTCTGTGTGTACTCATTTTCCTCGGCAGATTCTCGATGAAGCTGCTTGGTATGCAGCTAGCAGCGGCAGCATCGACATGCTTAAACTACTGCAGCAAAAGAGTATCCCAATATACAACCATCACACAATGGGAATTGCTCACAAGTACGGTCACTCTAAGCTGTATGACTACAAAGTAGCCCTTGGTGACAGTCCTATGCTCTAACTTGTGAACGCAGAAGTTCAGTTAGACCGTCTGCAAGAAGAAGTGACAGCCATGAAACGCCAATTCGACAAGCTGATGCAGCAGCAGGTAAGCGATGAATACTTCCTTGCTCTTTTTTATTGTGATAGTTACATTCAAGTACGTGCTTTTACAGTGCTTCATTTACTATTTGCCTGTAGCACATCCTCAGCACATTGCATGCGTACGTAGGTGGCAGCCATGCAAACCGACACTTGTGAAACAGAATCTATGCGTGCTGCAAGCCGCAAACCAATGAAACTACAGTGTACTCGCTCACTAATTGAATTTCTTTGTATGTGCGCTCGCTTTGTGGTGCCGCCATGACAACAGGCCAGTGACGAATTGGGCCGTTAGCGAACTCGTGACCGCTTGGTAGTTACTGCTGCTACAGTGACTGTCAAAAGACAATCTGCAGGCATGCTGATTTGATCAGCATGTTTGATGTAGCACTATGAATCTGGGCTTGTTCACACTACTAGTACGATGCACACGGTGCAATTGGTCACATATCAGATCCTTGTGTAAGGCTCAACAAACAGCACGACAGTTGATAATTTTCTGTAGTTGTAGTAGTATGTGGCTAACCTGTCATGCATGCACGAGCGTGGCTCGACGCTCAATGTTACAATACACAATCGAAACCATTCCTTAACTAAAGCTACAATTGGTTTTAGTGGTGTTTGAAAATGTTTTTTTTTATGCTTGTAGCATTGATCCTCTAGCACAAGCCTTAGCACCACATAACAGCAACAAGCAGAAGTCGGCAAACACAGCAAAACAGCATTGTAGCACTAAAAGTCGCAACTGTCATGTTGTGTGCATAACCTAAAATTGTTGAGACCCACAGAGCATCAAAGCCAATGCTACTGCGCAAAGCTACGTGCGTGTGTGACAGTAGTCATGTCGACACTGCTGCCACTGCTGATGCTGTGCACGCTGTTACTGCAACAACAGTGCGCAGTAAGTACTGCTGCTGCTGCTGCCATCGCCAATGCTACTGCTAACGCTGCTACTGCTGCTGCTGCTGCTGCTACTGCTGCTGCTGCTGCGAATGTGATACTTGTGTAGTTACATGTAAGTATTACATTATTTAGTCAGCAATCTCATCGACCTCGTCTTCGTTATCAATTTCATGTGCCAGTGGCGAGTCACATCCTTCAGCTCTACACCATGCAATCATATGCCATGGCCATTGCAAGTCTGCTTGTCCCAATTCGTCAGGCCACAGAGCGCCCTCTTGTCTCAGCCACTGCGAATAACAGTGCATACATGATGTGCACAGATAAGGTGTGGAGTCATACAGCGGCGTGAAAGACCATCTCACATGCATGAAGACAGTTGTCGCACAGCATGTCGCTGGGCAGTAAATGCACGCACAAAGTACTCACTCATGCATACGAAGCACACAATGCAATCGCACTCATGGCTATAGTCAATGCCACAGTCACTAGCTATGCACCTTCGCCAACAGGTGAGCCTTTGCTGCGTGGACTGTATGCAGGCCATCAGAGACAGCAATGCATGAACACCTATATGTGTGAATACCTATACGATCAGTGCTGCGTTCACGTACCTTTGCAGTGTCGAGGTGGCCCTCAACGCCAGCAAAGTGTAGGCTGTCTGCTAGCGCTTCAGGCGACCACTCTAGTGCACCATTATGACTGTCCTTCACCCACTGCAGTAGGCCAATGTCGCCATTGCTCGCTGCAGTATAGCACAGCTTGTCATAGTCACAAGGACAGTCTACACTGTGCAGCCAGTGCAGTACACTAGGATCTTGCAGCGTTAAAGCTACTTCTACAGCTTCTTCGCTCAAAGGACATCCACGCTCGTACAACCACTGCAGAAGCGGTAGCTCATGATAGGTGATAGCCTGGACCATGGTGCTCGCGCCTGAAGGCGCACCTTCAGAGTGCAGATACTGCAGCATGCTGGCCGCATTTGGAGCCATTGCAGCCTCAGCGCAGGTCTTTGCAGTGAACTTGCACCCTCTCTGCCTCAGCCACTTCAGCACATCGAGTGTCGGAGCGCGCACGGCATAGCAGTCTAAGTCGTCACTTTGTGGACAGTCTTGCTCGTCTAGCAGCCACTGCAGCTTGCTGACGGAACCGCTCTGAGCTGCCCCCCGGCCGACATCTGCGGTGTACTGCATATGATGCTGTTCATGCAGCTCAACAAGAGTCTCAATGTCAGCTACGATGCCTGCAATCATCTGACAGCACCAGCTCTTAGCGTCCACAGTAAAGCCTAGCTGCACCGCCAAGCGCAATCGCGATAGGGACTCAAAGATAGACGTGCACGCAGTCGTGCAAGGCTCAAAGTTGACCTCTACGTCGTCGCCGTGTTCGTAGTTGTACACGCCTTCAAAGACAGGTACAGTCAGGTAACATGCTCTGAACTGCTTGCTGACTTCGGAAATGAACAAATGATGCCCTGAGCCTACATACTCGAGCACCGACTGCAAGATGTCTCTATCATGCAAAGGGTTGCTGCTCTCTGCTTCAATGCGCTTTGGAGCAAGCTCTTCGCCTAGTGCGTCAATCATCTCTGCTTTCACCTGCAGAAACTTCGTCGAATTCAGTTCTGTGTTACTCCAAGCCTATTGAGAGGTGATCACTGCAAGAGAGGCTAAGCAGGCGAAGCTGGAGCTCCCTCAAAGAAATTGCGGCGAGTCACCGACTTTTGAAGGTTCTTTGTGTGAAGTTTTAAAACTGGACGCTCAATTGTCGTGATGCCTCTCAAAGCAGTTGTGCAAAGAGGTGCTTGCCTATGTAGCAGGCCAATTGTTGATTGCGCAAGTCAGTCAGCTGTGCAGGCAGGTTTACGAGCAGCTTGGTGTCAGCACTGCTCAAACAGTGCCAATGCTCAGTGGCCTCTATGATGCAGCGCAGAGCATTGACTGCCTTCCTCAGATGACTCTACTTCAAGCAGTCTTTGCTTCGCTATCAGAACTGAGGGTTGCACACGCAGCAGGCCTGCCTCTAGAAGACAGCAACGCTAGACTGCAGCGTGCAGCAGGGTTCTTTGCAAAGCAGAACACACTTCTGGTAGCTTATGAGCTTGGCTTACAGTATACTGGTTCTGTAGTGAACGGTATAGCTGCTTCAGGGTGTCTGCACAAGATGGCTTATGTGTGTACTCATTTTTCTCGGCAGATCCTCGATAAAGCTGCTTGGTATGCAGCTAGCAGCGGCAGCATCGACATGCTTAAATTTCTGCAGCAAGAAGGTATACCAGTGTTCAACCACCGAACGACTGGCGTTGCTCTCAAGTACGGTCACTTTGAGCTATATGACCACATTGTAGCCCTCTGTGACAGTCCTATGCTCCAGCTCGTGAACGCAAACGTTCAGATAGACCGTCTGCAAGAAGAAGTGACAGCCATGAAACGCCAATTCGACAAGCTGATGCAGCAGCAGGTAAGCGATGAATACTTCCTTGCTCTTTTTTATTGTGATAGTTACATTTAAGTACGTGCTTTTACAGTGCTTCATTTACTATTTGCCTGTAGCACATCCTTAGCACACTGCATGCGTACGTAGGTGGCAGCCATGTAAACCGACACTTGTGAAACAGAACATACTGTGTGTGCTGCAAGCCGCAAACCAATGAAACTACAGTGTACTCGCTCACTAATTGAATTTCTTTGTATGTGCGCTCTGCTTTGTGCCACGACAACAGGCCAGTGACGAATTGAGCCGCTAGAGAACTCGTAACCGCTTGANTTACTGCAGCAGTAACTGTCAAGATACATTGTACAGGCATACTAGTCTGATCAGCTCTGTGCGATGTAGCACTATGAGTTTGGGCTTGTTCACACTAGTATGACTACAGCGAACTCTGTCACACGTTAGATTATTCTTAAAGCTCAACAAGCAGTGCTATAGTGCCGAAAGTTTTCTACAGCCGTTGTAGTGAGAGCCTGGCATGCACGCAGGAGCGTGGCTTGACGCTCAATGTTACAATACACAATCAAAATCATTCTTGAGCTGAAGCTACAACTGTTTATTGGAAGTGCTTGAGCATGTTTTTTTTATGCCTTGCCGCAAGCGTCCTCTAGCGCAAGCCTTAGCAGCACATAAACGCAATGCACAAAAATCAGCAAACATAGCAGAACAGCATCAATCCAAGCTGGTACTGTCACTTCAAACATGATGTTGAGAGCATGCTGTAATATGGTCGAGATTTACAGAGTATCGAAGACAATGCTACTGTGCTAAACTACATGCGCGTGTGACAGTGGTCATGTCAACACTGCTGCCACTACTGATGCTTTGTAACCTCTGACTGCAACAACAATGCGCTGCAAGCACTGCTGCCATTGCTATTGCCACTGCTGCTGCTGCTGCTGCTGCTGCTGCTACTGCTACTACTACTGCTGCTGCTGCTGCTGCTGCTGTTAATGTTTCGCAAGTGTTACACTATTTGGTCACCAATCCCATCAACCTCATCTTCGTCATCAATGTCAAGAGCCAATGGCGAGTCACAACCTTCCTTTCTACACCATGCGATCATATGCTCTGCCCACTGCAACTTTCGCCGTCCCAATTCCTCAGGCCACAGAGCGCCTTCTTGTCTCAGCCACTGCAAATGACAGTGCATGCATGATGTGAACAGGTAAGATGTGGAATACTGCAGCAGCTTGATAGACCACCACACATACAGGAGACAGTTGTCTCACAGCATCTCATTAGGCAGTAAATGCGCGCACAAAGTGCTCACACATGCATGCGGAGCGCACAATGTGAACGTACACATGGCATTACTCGACGTCATCGTCACTAGCCGTACACCTTCGGCAACACGTCAACCATTGCTGCATGGAATACATACCGATGCAGGTCTAGTTTTCTATAAGAAGCTATAAGTAGTAATACATGTCACTTCTCTTTGTGATTACATATAGCATCAGTGATGTGGTCGCGTACCTTTGCCACGTCGAGGTGACCTTCCACACCAGCTATGTTTAGGCTGACTGATAGCGCTTCAGACGACCAATCTGGGGCTCCGTTGTGTTTGTCCTTGATCCACTGCAGTAGGCCAATGTTGCCGTCACTCGTTGCAGTATAGCAAAGGTGGTCATAGTCACAAGGACAGTCTACGCTGTGCAGCCAGTGCAGTATACTAGGATCTTCCAGAGCTACAGCTGCTTTCATAGCTGCTTCGCTCAGAGGACAACCACGCTCGTGCAACCACTGCAGAAGCGGCAGCTCCGAGGAGTCCTGATCAGTGACAGCGTTGACCATGGTGCTCGCGCCAAAAGGCGCACCTTCAGAGTGCAGATACTGCAGTATGCTAGCCGCGTTTGTGGCCATTGCAGCCTCAGCGCAGGTGTTTGCAGTGAACTCGCACCCTCTCTGCCTCAGCCACTTCAGCACATCGAGTGTCGGAGCGAGCACGGCGTAGAGGTCTAAGTCGTCACTTTGTGGGCAGTCTTGCTCGTCTAGCAGCCACTGCAGCTTGCTGACAGAACCGCTCTGAGCTGCCCCCCGGCTGACATCTGCGGTGTACTGCATATGATGCTGCTCATGCAGCTCAACAAGAGTCTCAATGTCAGCTGTGCTGCCTGCATTCATCTGGCAGCTACAGCTCTTAGCGTCAACGGTAAAGCCTAGCTGCACCGCCAAGCGCAAGCGCGATAGGGACTCAAAGATGGCTGTGCACGCAGTCGTGTAAGGCTCAAACTTAATCTCTATGTCGTCGCCGTGTTCGCAACTGTACACATCCTCAAAGACAGGCACAGTCAGGTAACAAGCTCTGAATTGTTTGCTGACTTTGCCCATGAACAGATAATGCCCTGAGCCTACGTACTCGAGCACCGACTGCAAGATGCCTCTATCATGCAAAGGGTTGCTGCTCTCTGCCACGATGCGCTTCGGAGCACGCTCTTCGCCTGGTGCCTCAAACATCTCTGCTTTCACCTGCAGAAATTTCGTCAAATTTAGTTCTGTGTTACTCCAAGCCTATTGAGAGCTTGATCACTGCAAGAGAGGCTGAGTAAGGCGCAGATCGGAAAGATGAAAAATAGTGGGCGAGTCACCTATTTTTGTTTGAACTGGACTGCAAGAGATGCCGCTCTCACAGGCAGTTGTGCTGCAGCAGGTGCTCGCCTATGTGGGACCAGGCCAATGGCTGATGATTTCGCAAGTCAGTCAGCTGTGCAAGCAAGTCTACGAGCAGCTTGGTGTCAGCACTGTTGAGACAATGCCAATGCTAAATGGCCTCTACAACGAAGCGCAGAGCTTTAGTAGCCTTCCTCAGATGACTCTGCTCCAAACAGCCTTCGCTTCGCCATCAGTGCTGAGAACGGCACACGCAGCAGGCCTGCCTCTACAAGACAGCAGCGCTAGACTGCAGCGTGCAGCAGGGTTCTTTGCTGATCAGAGCACACTTCTGGCAGCTTATGAGCTTGGCTTACAGTGTACTGCTTCTGTCGTGAATGGTATAGCTGCTTCTGGCTGCCTGCACAAAATGAGTCATGTGTGCACTCATTTTCCTCGGCAGATTCTTGATGAAGCTGCTTGGTATGCAGCTAGCAGCGGCAGCATCGACATGCTCGAACT
>AXNI01005730.1:0-14629 GCA_000498555.1 Heterococcus sp. DN1 | reverse complement strand
GTAACAACAGCAGTAGCATGTTGCTCAACAAGCATAGATCGAAATGCTTACCTGGCGCAGTCGTGACAGCTCTTTCTGACTGACGTCCATCACAGCGCCTAGAGCACTCAATGTGCGAGGCGTGTAGCTAGGATCTCGTACTGCTGCTGCTGCTACTGCCCACTCTTGAAACGCCACTCTGCACGCTAGCCTGTTGCTCTGTTGAGGGCACCACTGCAAGAGCTCAGCCCTGCCACGTGGAGTGGCCCTATGCACTGCTAGCAGCAGCTGGTCAGCAGGCTCGTAGTAGCGCTTTAGGTACCCTGGCTCTGCAGCGTTAGCAGCGCTCAGCAGCTGTGGCAGCACGTGCGCTGGCACTGAGCAGTGCGCTGCTCGTCGCTGCAGCTGCCAGTCGTGCTGCTGGTGCTTGCTACCACTGCTACTGCTACCACTGCTACTATTGCCAGCAACTTTTGCCGCCAGGGCAGATTTCCTAGAAATTTCTTCAGAGTGACTCGCCAGCATGCTCTCAAAGGCCCACACTCGCCGTTGTGCATCTATGTCAGTGCGCTGTAGAGGAGTGAAGGTCAGCAGCTCAGTGCTCTCTCTCCCTAGCACACTGGCACAGCGAGGAGGCTTAAGAGGTAGCGCTCCAGGACCTGACAGTCTAGGATGCTGCAAGTTGCGCAGCATTGCACGCTCAGCTGCTACCAGTGGTCGTGTATCAGGCCGCGGCGCTCCTGCCAGTACAGCGTGAGCTTCTGCTGTGGCTGCACGCAGCCCTGCACTGTCTCCCTCGTCTAGCACTAGCATGCTGCTCTGCTGTTGTGACGACTGCTGCTGCTGCTGCTGCTGCTGCTGCTGTTGGGCTAGAGCTGTGAACAAATTGAGAGGCTTGCTGTTGTTGCTGCTAGTCGTGGTAGCGGTAGTGAGAGTTGCCTCTACTATGCACTGCAGCACTACTGCGCTAGAGTGCAGCAGCTGTGGCACACTGTCCATCAGCTGGGAGTAGTGCTTCAAGCATGGCTCTGTGCGCCATAACGACTCTTTAGTACTACTACTGCTTGTACTAGTACTTACAGTGGTGCTGTCTGCAGCAGCTGCAGCGTCGCGAGCAGCCTGTGCGAGGCAGAATGGCGCACTGCTACTACTGCTGCTGCTGCTGTTGTTGTTGTTAGTGTTAGTGGTGCTACTGCGTGCGCGGGGCAGTTGCACAAGGTCAACAGTCTGGAAGCACTGTGTGAAGTCACACTTAGAGGCTGCTAGCTGTGTCACAGTGCTGCTGAACTCTGCAACTAGAGCAGCGAACTCTTTCAAGCCCTGTGGCGCTGCTGCTGTCTCGGAGCCGCCATCGCCAGCTGTTTGGACTGCCAATGTGCTACCTGCAAATCCGTGAGTTGTACTGCAGTGAGTACTTTGATAGTATGACGCAGCTGCATTGGATTGCACTAGCAGTCAGCACTGTCGTGAAACCGTGCACTTCAGTAGCAGCTTGTTGTATGGTAAAGGCAGTTGGAGACTGCAGCTTACCTTGTTCTAATGTGCTCTGTGGAAGGGCAGCTGCAGGAGAGTGTGTGACGCTGATAGACTTAAACACAACGTCCTGCCACAGTGTGCCCCCCTTGTTCTGCGCTGCTGTCAACTGCTGAGTAACTGTTGTAGGAGGGCTTGCAGCTGCGCTGCTGCTAGCAGCACTGTGCTCAGCTGTGCTAGCACCTATAGCACTAGCTGCAGTGTGCGCAGTCAATTGCACCACAGCGTCAAAGAGGTTGACTGCTGCGTTGAGCTTTGCAGCAGTCGATACGCCATG
Source organism: Heterococcus sp. DN1 (assembly GCA_000498555.1). NCBI lineage: Eukaryota > Xanthophyceae > Tribonematales > Heteropediaceae > Heterococcus > Heterococcus sp. DN1. The sequence goes on along the minus strand of AXNI01005730.1, from coordinate 12,840 downwards.
GTCGAGCAGCTGCGTAGCCTCGCTTTCGTTGACTGGAAACCCGACGAGCAGGTAGATTCTGTCAGGAGCAGAGTCAACGTTGTTCTCAGCGCCGCACAGCACAGCAGCGCGCAGCTCGAGCTTCTGCCTTGCAGCGTCTGATGTGGTGCTATTATCTGCGCTAGGATCGTCGCGGCCAGAGCAAGACTGCAGCTGCTGCCTCTTCTTGGCTGCAAGCCCTTCAACCTTGTCTTGTGCTATTAAATCAGCTAGTGCCTCAGGCAGCTTGCCGGCACCGAGTTTGCGCCGCTTCGTATGCTCAACGAGCGCCTCCCTGGTCACAACGGTGAAGCGGCCTCGCTCTCTCGGCGTCAGCTTGTTGTTGAACGTCTCCTGAACCCGCGTCAGCACCCCTGATGCTTCATTGCTCTGGTCTGTATCTAGCACAGCAACGAAAGTGCGCCACTGTGAGCTGGCCAAGCGGTTGCTGCTCTTCGCCAAGTCCAGAGGCCTGAACGAAGGCACATCAGGCGGCGCCATCAGCTGAGCAGCTGAGCAGCAAGACTCCCAGGCAAAAGATTTTGTCCGTTGCACCAAATTGGCGTTTCAGATTATGGTCCCCCAGCGCTCGCTGCGGAGACGCAAAAACGCAGTAGCAGCAGCGCAACATCACAAAGCACAGTCAACAGAAGAAGCAACCACGTGCACTTTGATCGGCCCACTGACATATGTGTACTACCGCTCCTGTATGTACAGTGGCACCATATGTGTACCGATGATTGCACATGGTAGCAATAAGTGCTTGCTAAACTGTCGTGCTTCTTGTGTACCGTGTAATAATGGTGCAGCCATGATTTAGTTGACTAGCTTAGTGCTCATCTGCTTGAAATCACGTTGGTGCTTCCGAATGGTCGCTCAGTGAAGCACTTCGCTCGTGCCAAGCATTAGACTGTAAGTACGTGCACATCGGCAAGTATAGGGGCAGACAGTTCGTAAGCGGCAGATTGTTACAAATCTATCATCAATCAAGCACTGTCATTGACAGCTAGTCTAATCACTAACTGTACCACTATACCTACCGTATACTATGAACAATCATAGCAAACTGGTAACTAATAGTGATACAGCAGCATGCACAATCTTACCTCTTTTGTCAGTAGTGGTCGCGCGCCATCCGCTATTGACACAGTGCACCGCCTTGCTATGATGCTGGTGTTATGGTGCATCAGCTGTGCGCTGTACAGCTTGTACTTGTAGCTCTAATGGAGCACGTACTGCGCATCTGTATACAGTGTCATCACATGTATCAGCACACAACAAGCTTGAGTGCACAGCAGTAGTAGTTGCGTAGATGTGTTGTACATAAGCGCAAATTGAGAGATGCACTTGCTTGAGACCATCAGTGTGCACAAAGCGTGCTAGTGGCTGACGTTAACACTGCATTGTATGATCACAAGCTGCCGTTCAAAAGTAGTGTATGCAGGTTAAGTAGGCCTCACCTGGACTCAGTCCGTCGTAAGCAGCGTTCACTGGCATTGTACACAGGCAATGCCTATCAGTGTGTTGCTCAGCGTGGTGCTACCACGATCCGCTATGCATGCTTAGCTATAGCCTATAAGCCATGCCTGGTGCACAGCTGTAATCGTGTGACAAAAGGTAGTAGTGCGCATGCACGGTGTAAAGTACAGATGTGTCAAAACTGGGCCGCCACTGCATCATTACTAGCACTATGCTGCAGCTGTTTCACTACAGCAGCCAGAGCTATCATGAGCACTGGTAAGCACAGCACTACAGTAGCTCAACAACCAATATGTCAAGGCAGCATGCACATATAAAGTCGTCAGGGTCATGTGCAGTCCAAGTATGCACAAAGTGACACAATACATTACCTGAGGTGCCAGCGATGTCAGTAGACTACAAACACTCTATCGTCATTCTCTGCATGTACTCATCCACAGTGCTTAACTGAGCCATGCGCACTGGGTCCAAAGTGTTTTATGGTAAACTTGTTGTCATCGTGCAGCTTGCCGCTTGTTATGTTGCTCAAGCATATGGTGGCATCACCTCACAACAAGTGCAGCAAAGGGTGCAAGGGCACTGAAGCGTGTTAGCGTTCATGTGTACGCTGAAATACAAGTGTCATGAGCGAGAGCGGTGCAGTAATAGTGCTACAGTGGAGCCACACACGCAAACGTGTCATACGCGTATCATCACATATAAACGAAAAAAGTGCAGTGTAACATCAGCACTGGCATCAGCAGCGCACAGCGTAACACTGCTTAGGTTGTTGGTGTTGTATATGGCATAACCATGTGATGGAGTATGCATCACACATGCTGCACATACTAGTATCACACAGAATGCTGTCTGATATGAGCTATGCAGCCAGAATCAGCAATTGCCTAGTAGCTTAGAGTAAGTGGGTATTGCACTGACAACTTAAAGAGTGCATAAAGGAGCTGTTCGAAGCACCTCGTATGCTTAAGTTTGTATGTGACATACTATCACAAAAAGAGAAAGTGTATAAATGTCACATCAGCACTCGTACACACTATAGAAGCGAGCAACTGTCTTCTTGTTAGAATCTGACAAGCTGCTTGTCTGTGCACGTTATACTGGCTGAAGTGTTGCTCGCACAAGCCACGAACTCTGCACTATACGCAACGCTGCTATAGTTCATAAACTAACTGCTTTCAAAGTGTGTCACCATTGTGCGCTTCAGTATGCGCAATACAACACGTACTCAACCTTTGTGGTAGACTGACATCAGCATACTGCTAAAGTTGATGTAACTGCTACATGGTCATATCTCAACGTACCTGGTCATATCGTATTCAACACCAATTAGTAATATTAGTAGCTGTTGTCTACACGCAGAAGCAACAGCTTCGACAGATCCGCTTCGCTCTTTGTACACCATGCTGCATACGAAATGAATACTGTTCGTAAGACTTGCGCCACGTAGACACAAGTCAATCAGTCCACACTATTTCGTTATACTCTGACGACGTAGTGCAACGACCTCACGCACAGTGGCAGCAGCTTAACAGCAGCTTTGACACGTTGATTCTCTATGCAAAGTGCTCATGGTAAAATCATACTGCACAGTCTCGGACTGTGAGCAGCATGTTAAGGGAGTACTCTGCAATAGTAAATGCTGTATCGTTGCATGCTGCGCTACAACTGCCAAAGTGTACAGACGTGCATACAGTATCTTAAATATGTGAAGTAGTGTGTATCTTAGCACTTACGAGTCAAAAATCGAGTGCAAGCGCAAGCATCAGAAACTAGCTATGTAGCGACAGCGTGAAAGTAGGCAAAGTAGTTACCGCATACTTGACACTAACTCGAAGCAGTCAAACAGCTAACGCTCGATGCGATCTCGCTAAGGCGTAGCTGTAACAAGTGTGCGATGAACAATAGTGTAAGACAGACAACATATTGTCTACTTGTAGCACCACTGTGCATCTGTGATAGGCTAATGAGATAGTATCAAGGCATACTACTGTTTTTACCCTGCACACGATACACATAATTAATTGTGCTACATTTGTGCTGACTTCTCAAACGCAAAGACAAGTACTGTTTGCAGAATTTGTGTCACATAGACACAAGCCATCCAGTCCACACTGTTTCGCTACACTATGACGTCATGCAACGACCTGGCGCACAGGAGCAGCAGCTTAACAGCAGCTTCGACACGTTGATTCTCTATGCAAAGTGCTCAAGGTAAAGGATCATACTGTACAGTCTCGGACTATGAGCAGCATGTTAAGGGAGCACTCTGCAATAGTGAATGCTGTATCATTGCTTGCTGCGCTACAACTGCCAAAGTGTACAGGCGTAATCGCATATTGTGCCATGAGTATGTGAACAAGTGTGAATCTTACAACAAGTACAAGTCAGTATTTGAGTGACAGCACAAGTATCACACACCAGTTATATACCGACATAGCTGATGGCTGAATGCTTCGATGTACAGTGTAATGCAGTGTTTAGTGCCGTTAACTGCCATCAACTACTGTGTGCAGTCGAAGCTAACATGTGTTATGCGTACAAGATAAGAGTTGTATAGCAAGAGTGTGTAGGGTTGTACCACCAGATGATGGACACAGCGGTGCTAACTAGCTCCCTTTATGCGTATGCGACGTACATGCCGTACCTACCACATGTACGGTCTCTGGATGTCAGCAACTAGTTGTTGGTGTTGATTGTCAACTAGCTGAACACAATTTATGTACGGCAAGCATGCCGGGGCACGCATAGGCGCAAACCTGCAACTCGAGCTACATACAACGCATCACTAATACGCACAAGTCACCTGTAGTGCCACTCGACAAAAAAATTCTGCGATAGCTTCAAGCTTTTGTGATATGCACTGTTAACATCTCCTCTACAAAACCACACTGACAAACAGCAGACTCAAGACCGCAGTGTAACGCAGTGATGCATTGCACATAGGCATTCACAGCAAGCTTACGCAGCTGATGCTCAATTGCAAAATAAGTTTCTGTTGCCTACATGCAATAGCAATAGCGACACGAAACAACATACTGTCTACTTGAACAACTAACTGCACATCTAGTGCAAGCGCAGGCATGATCCAACAACACTTCACACAGCTTGCCAAATCAATGGCTTTTATGTGAGTACTGCGGCCATCTGGTACTATGCGCTAGGCATACAGCAGTGCCAGTAGAGCGTGCAGTTGTCTCAGTACTACTACTACTATGCATGACAACAACATCACATCATTGCAATCGATAGAGCATCGTGTGGGCTTGTAGATGACTCTGCGGCTGCAGTGTCAGTGTCGCATGATGCGCTGCATTCATGCCACTGTGTACAATGCATACTGCATGCTGTATTGCGCAGACAACACTGCATTGATAGATAACATAGAGCAAGGCTTGCACCATCAACTAGTGATCGTAACGGTGCCGAGTTGCACCCTCTATGCTTATATGACGTGCAGTCTGCAACGGCTCTCGTACAGTTCAGGAGGATGTAAACAGCTAGTTGCGTGGTGATGTGTACCAACTAATTGCACAAACGCTCATACGTCAAGCATATCGGGGTTCGCTTAGGTACAAGCCAATGTCTCTACACAATCTGCAATACTGGAGTGCTGTCAGCACAAGGCACACAATAGTAACATCAAAGCACAGTAATTAACAATACATTGATAGAGTGCTGCGTAAGCTTGTAACTGGCCGTGAACAGTTTGCATAACAGTGCCGCGTACTGCAGAGTTTCGTGCCGTATCCAATATCGAATGTTGTTCAGCAGCGTGAGCTAACGTGTGCTATGCGTACCAAGTGAGTACTGTATAGTAAGTGTAGGCTTAGACCACCGTACAATGGACAGCGGTGTTGACTGGCATCCTTTATGCTTATATGACGTACATGCCGTACTAGACACGTATACGGACATGGATGTCAGCAACTGGTGGTTGGTGTTCACAGTCAACTAGTTGCACAAGATTTTATGTACGTCAAGCATGCCGGTGCACGCTTAGGCCCAAATCTACTACTCAAACTACATACAATACTAAGTGATCTGTTACGCACAAGTCACACAGAGTAGCACTTCGACAGCAAACGCTTCGCCAAGTTCACTTTTGTGTGACAAACAAAACCGGTGCTCAAAACGCTGATCATACTGACTGTCGTACAAGCAACTGCAGTACACATATTCGCTGCAGTGCCTATGTGCACACTCAGTTAGTATGCCAAAATTGTGTGATCGTGAACTGCAGCAGCCAGCGGGCAGCATTGTATCACGCTAATTCTTACAAAGCTCAACAGCTAGTGCTGCACTGCATAGCACTTATGGAATGCACATCGTAATGCAACACTGAACAGTGACGCAATGCAAGGTCATACAGCTCGCGGTGGATACTATATTTCTATCAATAACAAGTAGCTGTTGTATACATGCAAGAGCAAAGTGACATCTAACAACATACTGTCTACTTCAAGCACTAACTGCACATCTGTAGCAAGCGCAGACATGATCCAACAATACCTCACACAACTTGCCAAATTCATGACTTTTATGTGACTACTGCGGCCATCTGGTACTATGCTTTACATGTAGCAGTAGTGGTAGTAGAAGCTGCTGCTATGAGATCAGTACTGCTAGTATGCATGCAACAATCACCGCACTGTTGCAAACAATAGAGCATCGTATAAACTTGTAGCTGACCGTGAGCAGTGTGCATGACAGTGCCACGTACTGCCGTATGTTGTGCTTTTATCACGACTGATTGCTGTGAAGTGTCGGAACTAACGTGTTCTGTGCGTAGAAGACAAGTGTTGTATAGTAAGAGTATGTAGGCTTGTACCACCATCCAGTGTACATAACGGCGTCGAAATCATAACTCCCTTTATGCTTATGTGATGTACATGACTGCCGCGACGCTGATGCAGTTTCTGGACGTATGCAATTAGTTGTTGGTGTTTACAGTCAACTAGTTACAAAATCATCATGTATGTCAAGCATGCCGGGGTTCGCTTAGGCCCAAACCAACAACTCGAACTACATACAATACACCGTGATCGTACACGCAAAATCATGAAGAGTCTGAGTAACGCCGGCGTCGACACCTTCACTCCTTGTAAAACACACTAGATAAACGTTCATGGTGCTCGCCAAAGCAACTGCTGTGCAAGCAACTGTGAGTGTACGTCCTTATAACACGTAAACAGAACGGCATATTGCAAAGAGCCAGCGTAGTGCTGCATAGCACTGACACACTGTGCATGATCACACCACACATAACACAGTATCAGAGCAGCATCACACAGCTGACGCTTGATACCACATCGCAAACAAGCAGCTGTTGCATGCATGCAATAGCGATGATGAGTGGCACTCAACACCATACTGTCTACTTCAAGCACTAATTGCACATCTGTAGCAAGCGCAGGCATGATACAACAACACTTCACACAACTTGCCAAATCAATGACGTTTATGTGAGTACTGCGGCCATCTGGTACTATGCGTTAGACGTGCAGCAGTACTAGTAGGTGCAGCGGTATCAGTACTACTGCTGTTATGCATGACGACAACATCACATCATGGCTGTTGATAGAGCATCGCGTGAGCCTGTAGCTGACCGTGAGCAGTGTGCATAACAGCGCCACGTACTGCCGTATGTTGTGCTTTTATCACGACTGATTGCTGTAGATTGACTGAACTAACGTGTTCTGTGCGTAGACGACAAGTGTTGTATAGTAAGAGTATGTAGGGTTGTACCACCAACCAGCGTACATAACGGTGCTGTTTATGTGACGTACGTGTCGCATCAAGCACTCGTACAATCTCTGGATGCATGCAACTAGTTGTTGGTGTTTACAGTCAACTAGTTGTACAATCATCATGTACGTCAAGCATGCCGGGGTTCGCTTAGGCCCAAACCAACTACTCGAACTGTGTACAACAAGAACTGTGATTTGTTACGCACAAGTCACACATAGCCATGAGCTTCGACGCATTCACATTCAATCTCCTGTGCTACACCCTCTGTGTAACAACATTTTAGAACAGCACAGAAGCACCTCCAGAGATGCGACATTGATGCTGTTCAGTAGTGTGCACATCACACCTGACACTAGCTTAAAGCAGGATTGTACAAGCTAATATTTACTGCTCCATTGCTGACACAAAGCTGATACTTGAAGTGCAGTTGTAGTAATGACACAACACTACATACTGTCTACTTTAATTTCTGACTGTGCATCTAGTGCAAGCGCAGGCATGATCCAACAATACTTCACACAACTTGCCAAATCAATGGCTTTTGTATGAGAGTACTGCGGCCATCTGGTACTATGCGTTAGGCGTACAGCAGTGGCAGCAGTAGATGCTGTAGTATCACTGCTAATGAGTGCTGCGACAAGCACACAGCACTGGTCATCAATGGTAGAGAGTGTGAGCTTAACATACTTTAGTATCAGTGACATGTGCTGCAATCTTGTGTGCTTTACACGCAGCCAACACATGTAAACCTCCGAGCCAGTGTGCGCTATGCGTTTAAGGCAAGTGTTGTGTAGTAAAGAGTTGTCAGCTTATGCCACCAACCAGTGTACGTAACGGCGCCGATCGCACCCTTTATGCTTATATGACGTACATGTCTGCATCGGTACTTGTACAGCCTCTGGACGTCAGCAACCGGTTGTTGGCGTTGATTAACAATCGGTTGCACAGATGTCATGTACGCCAAGCATGCTGGGGTTCGCTTAGGCACAAACCTACATCTCAAACTACACACAACACTCAGTGATCTAACACGCACAAGTCACACATAGCCATGAGCTTCGGCGCATTCACATTCAATCTCCTGTGCTACACCCTCTGTGTAACAACATACTAGAACAGAACAGAAGCACCTCAAGAAATGCGACATTGATGCTGTTCAGTAGTGTGCACATCACACCTGACACTAGCTTAAAGCAGGATTGTACAAGCTAATATTTACTGCTCCATTGCTGACACAAAGCTGATACTTGAAGTGCAGTTGTAGTAATGACACAACACTACATACTGTCTACTTTAATTTCTGACTGTGCATCTAGTGCAAGCGCAGGCATGATCCAACAATACTTCACACAACTTGCCAAAACAATGGCTTTATGGAAGTACTGCGGCCATCTGGTACTATGCAATAGACATGCAGCAGTGGCAGTAGAAGCTGCAGCGGTACCGTTACTACTGCTATGCATGCAACCATATCACATCATTGCAATCGATAGAGCATCGTGTGAGCTTGTAGCTGACCTTGCACTTTGTGTGTACATCTACCAAATGACAGTATGTACTGCTAGCAACACTATGGACTGCTCTGACTGAGACTGTCTGAGCTTGTGATTGCGTGCTGAGGGTATCAAATGAGTATTGTATAGTAAGAGTGAGTAGAGTTAGACCACCAAATAATGGACTCAGCGGGGCTGAACAACATCGTCTATGCTTATGTGACGTACATGCCGCATCAGCACGTGTACGGGCTCTGGATGTGTTAACAACAACTAGTAATTAATATTAGCATCAACAAGTTGCTGTAAACCATGTACGTCAAGCATGCCGGAGTTCGCTTAGGCCCAAACCTACTACTCGAACTACATACAATACACTGTGAGCTAATACGCACAAGTCACACGTTGTAGCACACTACCTCACTACAGCTTCGACAGTTTCACTTCACTCGCTGTACACCATGTTGCATACTTGTGTCACGCACACACAAGCCAATCAGTCCACACTGTTTCGCTATACTCTGACGACGTAGTGCGACGACGTTGCGCACCGTAGCAGCAACTTGACAGCAGCTCTGACACGTTGATTCTCTATGCAAAGTGCTCATGGTAAAGATCATACTGTGCAGTCTCGGACTGTGAGCAGCATGTTAAGGGAGCACTCTGCCATAGTGAATGCTGTATCGTTGCATGCTGCGCTACTGCTGCTATAGTGTACTAGCGTGCATGTAGTGTCATAATTATGCGAACAAGTGTCAATCTTACCGCATGTACGAGTCAACGATCGAGTGACAGCAAATGTAACACTAACCAGTTATGTTGCAGTGATACATAGTATAGCATCTCGAACACAGAGACAAGTACTGTCACTAAACTCGTGTTACGTAGACAAAAGGCAATCAATCCACACTGTTTCAATCTACTCTGACGACGTAATGCAACGACCTGGCGCACAGTAGCAGCAGCTTAACAGCAGCTCTGACACGTTGATGCTCTATGCAAAGTGCTCATGGTAAAAGATCATACTGTACAGTCTCGGACTGTGAGCAGCATGTTAAGGGAGCACTCTGCATCAAAGATTGCTGTATCATTGCATACTGCGCTATAACTGCCATAGTGTGCAGGCGTAGCTTGGTCAGTGTGCGATGCGCATCCAAGCGTAAGAAATTAGAGTTACTAGGTGCACTCAAATTTGCGAGTAAAGGTATGTGATTGATGCAATGCAGGCTTACCGGCTTATCAGTAGAGATGCCATTGCAGAACGTTCGCCAGCTTCATATGACATGATGAAGTCCCACTGCTGCGTTCGTAGCTTAAGCTGATGTCGCTGTATGCACCGTAGTGCCTTGTGTAGGTTTGTGGTAGCGTATACACTTCAATGCTGTCAGGTCGTTGTGCTATTGAAGACTGTTGGCATTAGTATCGATCTTGAAGCCTGTATAAAACATTACAGCAAGCATGTAATGATGTGTACAAAATTAAGAAATAGATAGAGATGCCACTGATGGCACAACACTGTAACTGATTGCTCAATAATCATAGTACGCGGCATGGTGTTGTTAATGCAACGGTACTGTGTTGCACAAATCGAGCAGAAATTTGTTCTTGTGAAAGACGCTAGGTACAGTAGCAAGTACACAATTCTTACCTCACGTAGTCTGTAGCTGTGTCAGTACATGTCGTGCCAATTTCTTCATATCGTTTTACATATCCCAAGCGGCCACCTTGGAGGAGACCAGTGGAACACTATCTCACATAGCAGTAAGTAGTAATGTCTGTATTCGTCCATATCTCGCAACTGTGCATAGTGGTACGAGACAACAGTGGCAGCAGATAATCATGTGTTAACGCTCTGATATGATGCAGCGCATCACGATGATTGAAAGATGTGTATGTGCTAGCACAATGCAGATACAGCAAAAGAGCCTATACACAGTATAACAGCCAAAGTGTCATAGTGTACTTACATATGAATCACACAGTGAACTGCTGTGCCTTGCTAGCTCAACAGTAGTAGCTGCTTAACGCCCCTGCTCTAGCTGTGTAGTTTATCTGGTACTGATAGCTGTGTAGTATCTCTTACTGTCTTCTTCATACAGTAGTACTATCTCGTACTACTATCTCACTATCCCACAACTGATATGACTAGTTTTAGTTGTTTGAGAGTCATGTCAGTTGTCACATGTACTACTGTGTACATACTGTCAGCAGTAAGTACACTACTAGCACACACACTAACAGAACATGTGTACTGTGTATGCTATCTATAAAAACACAGATGTTGCTGTATGGTAACATAGAGTATTGGCCTGCACCATCTGGACTCCAATACATAAACGGTACAATAGTTACCCATCATACTTATGTGACATACACCATTGATGCTGTACTTGTACAACTTCTGTATGTAATGGTACTAGTCGTTGAAGATAATTCTCGACTGATACCAATTGTCCTGTATGTCAAGCATGTCAGGCGTTTCGCTTAGGCACAAGCCAATAACTCTATTGCTGTTTACTCATTTAGTATGTTAAACACATACGAGTAAAACCAGCGTGTTACCATATACAACACCTCACTCATCTCTATGCAAGAACTTGCAACACTAGTTGCTGAGGGAATATACACAACAGCATAGTATAGTACCAGATGTGATAGGGAAGTCAAAATGAGTGCATGCACTATAGCGCACAAGATGTTGTGCATCATAGATGCAGTGTAAGAGTAAACGTATGTGATGTAAATGCTATACAGAATCTTACCAGCTTGACATGAAGAAAGAAGTCAGTATAGCTTATATATGCTGATTTGCCAGCTGTATATGATGATAAATGATGATGTCCCAATGATGCCTTAGTAGCCATAGACGTTGTTGTTGTAACTATGGTAGTGCCTTGAGTTGAAAAGTCTTCTCTATATACACTTTGTTAGTATCATGTCGTTGTTTGCTTAGTCAGTCTTGCCACTAGTGTCGATCTCAAAGTCCTGTACGGTATTGCAACAAGCATATATCATAGTAAGCAAGCATGAAGTGATACGTACGCACTGTAGCGAAAACACGCTGCTATGCAAAATTTGACCGCACAACACTGTTGTATGTTACATTGTGCAGCACGACTAACAGCTCGTGTCATTGAACACAGCACCACTGCTGTGATATCTGGTTTGACAATGATACCACTGCGTCGATTGATCTGCTGTTGACACAAGAGCGTTGCTGTTGATGTGACATGATGCTTACCTCACGTACTCAGTAACCAAGCCAATACTAGTTGAGCCAGCTTAACACACTATGAAGTAGTCTTATGCCATGTAGTTCGTAAGGTATCTATCGCATATCACACATGACTTCTACTGAGTACTACTGTCTTGTGTCACATCTCGCATCTGTGCAGTGGTGTACGAGACAGCAGCAGCAGAAACAGCAGCAGCAGTACAGTGAGTTAATGCAACGCATGACCCTGACCATATGAGTTGTGTGCAATCAACGTGCAGTCATTCCAAAACAGCTTATCAGAAGTGAAAACAAGCAGAGTATCATAGTGTACTTACTTATTGATCACACAGTACACTACCGTACTGTGCTAGTTCTCCACATAAGGAGCCTGCTTGTTGTGCTCTGTAGGTCACTTCATACTATCAACTTCTCTTCATACAGTAGTAGTAGCATATCATCCCTAGTGTGCAGACTCAATTCCTATCATATACAAACCATTGCTAAACTTGTTGCTGTAGTTGTGTCATGTTATCACTGTTACTCTATCTTGTCATCCTGAGAAAAGCGTAGCGGCAAGAATATAGCAATGTAATGCGTTGTGTGAGACAGCTGATAACGCTAGTCAACGAGAAATAACAACTGCCTGTGTCAGCTGATACACCACTGCTGCTCAACAGCTACATACAGATACGACAATGTGCTGCAGTTTTGAGTTGAACACAATGCTTTCAGCAAACAATCTGTGCATAAATCACATCTTACGTAGCTTACAGACATGTCAATACTAGTTGATCTAAGGTTTCATACCATGCTATTGTTATGCCATTCAACTTTACATCATATCGCACAGCACATGCACATCTCATGCGGCCTCTTGAGCAGTGT
>AXNI01005662.1:0-16918 GCA_000498555.1 Heterococcus sp. DN1 | reverse complement strand
AAGTTGATACTAAGCAGCAGATGATAACGCCAGTGCCTGCTGCTCTTGTTACGTGTCGCTACGCTACACAGATACATAGCATTGAAGTATAGCATGTGCACTAGATAAGGCTGCATTACTTACTGTGAGCCCGTAGTGTCGGTGGTAGCAGCAGTTGTGCTGTACCGCAGTAGCAGTTCACAGTGCTGCTGTGTAAGTAGTAGTTGGTACACCTCTGCACAGGCGGGACCATAGTAACTGTCAGAAGTGTGATGGTTCTCTGCAGCATAACTGTTGCTGCTGTGGCTGTTAGTGCTGCTGCTAGCACATGGTCCCGCTGTAGTTGTGTTGTATTAGGGTAGTGTGTAGCACAGTCGTAGCACAGTTTACATGGTCAACGCGGGCTATTTTTTAGTGCTCTGATTGGTAATGGATAACACTGATGATGATTATGACCTCTGTGCAAACATTGATGATTGCACGTGCGACACTACCCACAAACTGTGCAGTTCTTATGATCAGCCGTAATGGTAGTTTCATGAGCAATGTCACCAGTGCTTGCACTGACTCTATGACTTTCAGATCAGTTGTAAAAATCGCAGTACTATGATAGCATGGTGTACAGAAGTACACCAAAGAAGTGCCTGGTTACAGCAGTAGTTGTCAGTACGTAAGGCATGGCTACACTGGTGCACAAGCATTGTAACAATAGCAGCTCAATGTATGACAAATATGTATCAAGCGCGTACATGCAGTGCAGGCACAGCAAGTAATACAGCGTTGCCTGCACTGTGTATTGGTGAGTGACTGCTGTTTCGCTGCAGTATAGAGTTGCGAACGTTTGCTTTGTTGCAGTTACAGATCATCATTGCTGTGAACAGGACAGCAGACTCTGCGAGCTCATAACAAGCATGCAACAGCACCAGTGTAGCACTGTAGCGTGCCAGTATGCGAGCTCCCAGCTCTGCTGCTGCTACAACATGATAAAAATGCAACAATGCTTGTGCTGCAGCCATCATAGTAACACCTCGGAAGTTTGACTTGTGAGCTGCTGATGTGAGCTGATGCTGCTCGTTCAAGTGCATCAGTGAGCGGTGAAGATAACAACGTCATTAGCGAGGTATAACACAGGATGGGTATGCTGTATTTAGCTGCTGTAGTGCTACTCAATGATCTCTTACCCGCTCCACAAAGAGCTGTAGCATGGCTGATTAGAATGCCAGTACTACGCTAGCAATGCCATGCCTGACCTCATCAGAATGTGTGCGTAGTCATTACTGCTGTACGCATCCTCATTCTATATCACAGATTACTCAAAATCACAATAATGTACGAGGTTCAAAAGTTGAAAGACAGTGAAGCAACGCTTGCTATCCCATTGCAAGAAGGGCTGTAGCGTAACGTGTCATCATGTCTTCAGCTCTACTGTTTGCTACATAGCACTGCAAGATACTCAACAAATCATGTGACATGCAGCTGAAGTTGTTAGTGATAGTGTTTAACAAATATCTCAAAAAGTGCGCACTGTTATGCTATGTTATCTGAATGCTGACACTTGAATGCACATCAAGTGTCTGCTGATTTGTTCTTAGCGTGTCTGCGTAGTGCAGTCGATAGTGTTGAGACTATGGCCGTGGTATTCAATTAGACATTGGCTATACGATCAGCTAAAGGATTCCAGTGAACAAGTGAGCAGCACCATTCGATGACACTGCTGAACGCTTGTTGTTGAACTCAGCAGCTGCTACTCAATACACCACAAGAAGTGCCAAGTTCCAGACTCACTACTGACATATATAGTCTGGACTGTAGCTGCTGCGTGCAAAGCTGTGCTAAAGCTGCTACTATTGTGGTACACAGAGACGACAAGAAGGTTCTACAGAATGTTTGGCCTGTTGCAGCATATGCTCCCATCCCTGTGATTATCAGCTCTTGTAATCGATATAGAGTGCGTGCTGACTCCAGTTCTCGCAGCGTCACTAGTGGTTGGTGCGAAGGGAGCAGCAGAGCGATGAGATGGTGCTGCGCATCAAGCATGCTGCGGCACTCTTGTTGAGCACTACAGCATACCAGAAAGCAGTTCTTGCGCCCTGCTGCTGATTAACAGCAAAACAGCTGCTGGTAGTATCACCGTGCTATGTGCAGTCATACTCTGCAACTGTCACAGCTGTGTCAGTGCACGTACGAGCGGTGCTTTATCTAGCTGATGCAGTTATTGCATGTCGCTCACCCACTCACTGTGTTAAAGCAAAGTACGGACAATGTCACATCACTGATGCTGCTATGTGCGACGCCATATGCGACATGTGTAGAGCTTCCATTACAAATCCAGCTGCGGTAGCACGTAAGTGTGCTTTGAAGCAGTCAGCAGGGCTTTTGTGATGTGCGAACACGCATGCTGCAACGCTGTAAAATAGCGCTATATCATTGGTACTAGCACGGCTCAAACCTTGCTGCCTGTTGCAGTGCAGTCGAAACTGGCACTGAACATGTAGCACAGACACTTTTGCTAGCACAGGCTATCGCGTGCAGCATTATACGCATATATGGACAGCGTTGACTTGCGCACTCTTGTGTTGTTGGCAAGCTTGGAATAGCAAAGAGCTACAGCATTTTGGCAAAAGCATGCCATTGTGCTATAGACAGCAGCACAGTACGCTTTTTTCAGCATACTCCAGTCTCTGCTGCTTGCAAACGAGTACCCAGGTAGTATAACTAATCAAGCAGTGTGCTTGTGTCGTGCTGCGAAGTGAGCAATTGATGCAATGCGCATCTAACCACTAGACTGCAGGCGCATTCTGGTGCAGTATACTGGTAAGACGCTGCCTACATCCAATTGATCAACATCTCAGCCAGACAACACTAGAAGTAGTGTGCTGCGACAACACTACAGTGATTCTGCCAGAAGTGCGGGGAGTAAAAGCCAGTATAGTGCGAGCGCAGCAGTTCTACAGCCAGTCTGTTGCAAGCAATCTTAAACAGCATCACTCAATGCTAATTACGGCTGCTTGCAAGTCGCAGTAGGCCTGCTGTATTACAGTATACTCGGGTACAACCACTAGTTGGTGCTATACTTCTACATAAGACTAGTGCCATCATTGCCTGAGCATGCAAATTGGGCAAGACAGTTCGGACAGCGTTGTATCACTATACGACAGCAGCAAGTAGTTACTTTCTTACAATGGTACGCTGCGTCCAAGCTGTGTTGTTGATGTGCGCACGCTTTGAATGGCTCAGTGTCTCACACATACTGTAGTAATAGCAGTAAGCTGCCGACATCGCAAACTGCATAGCATTACTAACCAGCATTTGGCGTTGTTTCGTGCTTGCTGTAAGTGTTGAATGTACAGCACATGCAACTGTGTGCAGGCTACTATACGCGCAACTTGGTGAATGCGCACACCTTGAAACAGCATACATCTTGTTGCAACGTTCGCAACAGTGCCAACAGCCTTGATTGGACCAGTAACGTAAATGAACATGCACTTTACGGGACAAGTTTGAGCCATCAAGGCATTGTTGCTAACGTTGCACATGATGAAACCACTTATGGTGTTTGACACTAATAGTCATAGTATCTACAAGTGGTGCTCTGTTGCTTACGCAAGCAGTACGCTGAAGCTGCCACGCTGCAGACTCGCAACAGCATTGACATACATGTATCAAACTTGTGCAGTGCAACACCATTTTGTTATAGCATATCACAATGAGCTGTCGAAATCCCTGCAGCATGGCAGTGTGTGCAAAATGACCAAGCGAACCATACTGTATTTACGGTCAGCGCTACTGGTTATGCAAGTGTCTTTACTGCTGTTAAGAAGCAACTAAGTTGAAGACTGTACACAGCTGAATTCAACGCAGTAGACTACAGCGTAAAGCAATGTGTGTACGTCTCCTTCCTTCAGTTGCTTACACAAGCATGTGCTTGCACGTTGCGCACGAAGCGTACAACCGATACTGGAGTAGTGATCTCACGCGTGGTGAATGCTGTAATCGGTTGCGTAAAGTGACAGCGCCTTGCCCACTATTGCGTAATAAACGCCATCGCTAACTCAGCATGTTCACCAAACTATCGCATGAGTAATAATACGCAGCTAGTGAGTACTAGCTATTACAGATAGCGCAGTAGCACATCATTCAGTAAATCACTGGCGGCTTGTGTCGAGCACTCTCGTACCTAGCGCAACGCAGCTACTAGTGGTGTGTGTTGTGCTGTACTAGGCAGTAGAATAGCAAAGGAATAATAGCGCCTGCTGTTATTATGTGTAACAACTGACCACCCAATGAACGCACCACATTATTCGCAACATCTGTGCAGCTAAGACATGCTGCGTGCAACCATTAGCATGACCCTCTGGGAAGTGAGCTGAGCTGATTGGCAGCTGCAGAACACATCAAAAGAGTGCAACCACAGTAGTGCTGCTGCGCCGTGTTGATGACTCTGCAACTGCATCAACTCAAAGTACTGCCAAGTGGTGCTTAAACAGGATGCGACGGCTGCCGCGACACTGACTTCTCGCATGCAGTAACGCGCAGTGTGCGAACACTAGGGATGTGATGTTCATGCAGCTACTGCACAGCTACATGACAATACTGCTGTATGACGTCAAACACTGTACTTGCAGCATCACACAAACTGCGCGAAAGCAATGCATGCCACCGAATAGCGCCGTGCCAGTCCAATCAACGCCGTTAGCTAGCGCGGTACCTTACACATTCGTGTAAGGACTACGCCAGTTTGACGCTGTTGACGAGCTATTAACACCATTGCAATATGACAGCTGCTGTGCACTTCAAGCAAGCTGGCTAATGCTGTCACGCATGGTAGCATGCGATGAACGAGGAACACACATCGCAATTTGGCAATCTGAGCTGATTCATGGCACTGTGTGGTGCTGCATCAGACAGGTTGTGCCTTTAGCCATTGTTGCTCATCATACCATGTCTTACACTGCAGTTCCCTACATGAAGTGCGTCATTGAATGGCGACTTGCAACTAGCACTCGTGGTACGCGAGGATCTCTGTTGCGCTGCTGTTGCGAGGAGGCAGATTGCTGGTAACTGTGTCATAGTGCTGCAGTATCTAGTTCAGAACAACACTCTAGTGGTGTGTGCTGTGCTGCACTAGACACAACACGCGCCAGACACTGCAGCCCACACAGCAAAAAGTGCACTCAACAGCACCTAACACACAAACAACCGCAATAGTTTATTACTGTTACGAATGAACTGAGCTGTGCTGCAATGCCTACATGTACACAGTTGTATAACCCATACTATGTGCTAGCGATTAGTGTACTGTGCGTCCAAAAGCGCCTACGAGCACCAAGCCAGTGTGGTTACAACGGTGCAACTGCACTGTATTGACGCTTCGGCAACTGCTGAACGCGAAGAACTGGCATGCACACCAGTGCGCTACTACTGCTGATACAATATTGGCTCAGCACACTAGGTCAGCATGTACAAGAGCGTCCTGTTGTATTTGCGCCTGCTAAAACGCATTGTACATGCAGCGATAACAGCCGCTATAGTGTGAACACAGCAGTGTGCGATATCTGTGGCAGCTGGTGTCGTATACCATTGCTGTTGTATGATATTGGCAGTATACTTGTGGCGTATCGCTTGTGGTGACGTGTTCAACAACAACTTGAGAGGTACTTGAGACAGATGCTTGACTTTCGACTGTTGTACACTTAACAGGAAGCTGATGAACTCGTCACACTGTGCAGCCGCTGTGCTAAGGGCAATTGCCATAACGCGTTGATGTGCAGCTGTTATAGTGCTCCACACACAGCCATCTGGCAATTTCATACCCAGTTTGACAGACCGGTTCCACAGTTGTGTACTGACACATTGAGTATCTACTATCACACTGTTCGATTCACAGCTGCTATACTGAGCATGATGCTACTCTGCTGTTATGTATGCAGCAATCAGCCTAGCGACCGCCTAGCTACAGCAAGTATAACCCCATCGACAGTGTTCAACGACGGACCAGCTGCACAAGTGCAATGGCATTTATTGCTCAGAGGCTCCATTGCCGGCATACGTAACTTCACGTACGCACTGTATTGGAGTACAACTATCGTATCTACGTGCAAGCATATCATAAATGCCACTGAATCGCTGTATATCACTGTTACTGACCATTTTCGGAACCAACATCTAGCTGTGCAGCGCCAACAGTTAGATGCCGATGCAAACAGCATCGGTGACACTCTCCATCAAGCATGCTACTGAACAAAGCACAACCATATATGCGTCTCATAGACGTTGTAATCTGAAAGTAGAGCATTAATGCATCAAACATGCAATCAGCACAGCACTGTACAGTTGCTGTACTGCGCTGCTTATTTGCTGCTGGACGCGCTGTTGCTTGCTGTGCGTATGTTATACGTATTGCAGCCAGCAGCTACATGCATCACTACTATCACGCAGAACATTTGCATCGAGCTGTATACGGTTGGATACTGACAGTGTGCGCAAGTGGTGAAGGCTATCATAACTAGAGTAATGCATGCGCTGTAGCGTGCAGTGCATGAAGCTAGTTTGAGCAGCTCCCCGCTTGCGCGCATTGTAGCAAACTTACTACAACAGCTCATTGAGTTGATATGTAGTGGCATGCAGCATGGTGGCAGTTGATGGGCCATGCACGACGCAACACCTGTTACAATGGCATGTACATAGCGTGTAGTGTACGCACAGTCTAGTGCTAGTGTTCCATTATCTGCCACTAGAGCAGCACAGTGTAGCCTCAACAATCTTTATGTGGTGCAAAGCTATTATTGCGACACACAAGCTGTTTCAGTCTGCCACTACGCTGCTCTTGTTTCAGTGATGACGACCCTGCGCAAACATGTACACACACTAACAGCAAGAACCTGTTGCTACGCACATGCTGTCTGTAGCGGTTGCAAGAGTCGTTGTCTACGGTAGCCTGGTGCAGTATGATACTAAGCACCTGCGCACTCTGCGGCATAGTACGACTAGACACTCAAAGTAGAGCTATGAGCTGATTATCTACTAAACAAGTGCATGAACAGTACTGGTGATTTAATCCCTAATGTTCTATGAATGACACGCATGCTCTAAGCAATAGCGACAACTCAAACTTAACCTTCCACAGGTTGAGCAACAGCTTTTAGTACGTATTGTGGCATCGCTTATGCCTTGTTGTATGTCAGGTTCATAGGCTGTAGAGTTTACTGCAGTGCTTACCTGTCGCAACTGCTGCTCCTGCTTCCCAGTGCGGTGCATGCAGCAGTGCTAGTAGTGTGTACCGTGCATGCCACACTATACTTGTCACTGTACGGCCA
This sequence comes from Heterococcus sp. DN1, assembly GCA_000498555.1. Taxonomy (NCBI): domain Eukaryota; class Xanthophyceae; order Tribonematales; family Heteropediaceae; genus Heterococcus; species Heterococcus sp. DN1. The sequence continues at coordinate 9,623 of AXNI01005662.1, read as the reverse complement.
TGTGGTACTAGCCCTACTGCACTAAACAGTGTCCTGCCTGTTGATAGTAACATGTTATACACATATACAATATACAGTAATAACAACAACTGACTATCAATGTGTTGATCGCTGAATGGATACAGTGTGGTATATGCTCACAAACTCGAAACAGAGTTGCTCATGAGTATGAGCATACACTTACTGACAGATCTACTGCGTATAACTTGCAGACTAATATCACTTCGAACACTCTTTGTATCACGCACTGATTGACATACTATACTGCATACACCCTGACATGAACACATAAATTCGATAGTATGTGCTATACGCAGCGTGTAACATATGTGCTGACATAGTCAGGAATTCAAAACATTACCTGTTCCTACATCCCACATACAGACAGTTCTGCCTCCTACAAGCCCCAGCACAACTCCAGGAGTCACAGGATCACAGGACAAGCGTGTAACTGTCACATCTGAAACTGCCGTTGCTGTAACTGCTGTTGTAACTGCTGCTGTTGCTGCATGCTCACTGCTGCTGTTACTGCTGCTGTTACTGCCACTGTCAATCACAGTCAGCATGCGCACTAGACACACTTCAATGTGTGGCGGCTCCACGTCAACAACACTGCTGCTGCTGTAACCCGTTGAAACAGCGGTTGCGCCAGCAGCAGGCGTTTCAGGTACTGACAGTTTCAACTGTGTAACTGCCACTCCCCCGCTCTTTAGAGCCACAATCAGGCAGCCGCACTGTGACCACACTGCTCCACCTAATCACGTATGCATAAATGAATATTATCAAAGCAAATCTTAACGTATGAGCACACAGTACTTAGAGCATGTTATCAGTAAGTGCACAAATCGATCTAGCGTCTACACAGTGTGCTATAGCAGCAGTGGCCTGCAACTGAGCACATCCAACGCTTGTACAGTAAGCAATGCACAGTCGCTGCCAAGCTATAAAGACTACATATTACCATTGAGTGTATGAATGCTAACATGGACCACTATCAGTATTCATCATCATATCAGTATTCTGTACCTGCAGGATGTGCATGTCCCCATACACTACCAGGCAGTACAGGGGGCAGCAGTGGCTCCAGCTCTGGCACAGTGTATGCACACATCTGCTCACATGAAACGACGTATATCGTTGCATTCCAATGCATATTGCATGCGGATTCGTGTCACTATCATACATGACACAGGCATGCGTATGCCGGACTGACAAGCCTACGACCAGTCAGCTGCACAAAACATATGACTGGGCAGGCTTCTACGTGTCATGCCAAATGACTGCACTCTTGTCAAGCAATCAAAAGCGCAGACTCACTACATATAGCACAACGATCTCAAAGCGTAGCATGATCGCAAAGTGTTGCACGATTGCACTCACCTGCTCAGCAAAGACTGCAACGACAATCTCTGCTGCACTGCTGTTATTGCAGCTGCTACTAGCTTTGCCACTCTGCGGCATCTGCGTAAAGAAGATAGTCAATGGCGCCCTAGGTGGCAACCGTGCTGTAGCTACTAGCACAGGCTTTGCTCCATCTGCAGTAGCGTCACAAGATAAAGCACGTCTGTTGAACCAAGCTGTGCAACATGTTCAGTTTGCTAGCAAAACTGCACAGCTACCATCTGGGACTACGCTGCGCTGCAAATAGAAGCAGATCAACCGCTTCTTTAGGAGTGAAATTCACATGACCTTGCAAATTGATCAATGGCAGTAAATAAGAAGCAGCATCAATTACCTGGCGCAGGAGGTACCAGCTGCCACAGACTGAGCACACCGAGCTCAGCTGTTACCAGCAATGTGCCTGCCTCGTTGCTCGCCAGAGCACTGAGAGATGCTCCAGTTGCTGCACTGACAGCACCGTACTGCAGCTGGAGCGCTGTCGTTGGAGCTGCTGCACCATCTAACTCATGCTCGTCCCTGCAGGGCCACAACATCTGCTAAGAGTACGCTTTGAGCTTCTATCGCAGCAGGCCAGGATGTGAGGCACTTTACAGTGTCAGATAGTTAGCCCAAGCTGATACTCAGCATAATTGATCCTGTAAGAGCCAGCACTGTGATTTCGAAAAATGCCGTTACCACTTAACCGTTGGGACATAAAGACCCCTGCTCCGCGGGCTGCTATGCTCTTTGTGGCATTGCCTTTTTTTGGTGCCGAATTGTGTCTAGGGCGCAAGATACAGAGGACTTACTGCGTGCAGGCAGCGTTCAACACAGTTTATAACATCAACCTCTCAGGTTTGGGTTGTTTACAGTGTTTGTTAATGCAGTGTAGCCTGCCGAGTGCAGATTCGTAATGGCAGTCAGGCGAACATACATGCAAAGCCTCAACTGGAAGCCTCATATCAATGCAGTATGAACTGATCTAGCATTGCAGCTTGTAGCTGCACTCATATCAACATGCAGCGATCTGAAAAACATGACAATTCACTTTGCCTGTTGGGTGCACTGTGCTGCCAATGCTATCACAGGTGTGCATGACGTTTCGTTGACACAGCAGCAACAGTGAGCTGCCGCTGGACTTACTGCAGAATCAACTACTGCTGGAGCTGCGTATGATCTCCTGATACCTTGCTGCACTCGAGTGCTGACTAGGCAGCAGCAGCACAGTAATAATCACAGCACTAGCACTAGACTTACTGCATTGATATCAGTTGCTAGAACATCAACAGCAGCAGCAGCAGCAGTGAGGAATGGGGGCATGCTGCTCTGCGCAGCACGGTGCAGCAACTGGTGACGCTCCTCAGAGGTCTCTCAGCAGGGCTAGCAGCAGTGCACAGCTGAAGCAGCTACAGCAGCAGCTGCTGCAGTCTAGTGTGCAGCACACTGATGGCACATCTTCTCTAGCGCTGCCTGAAGGGGAGGACGCTGTAGACCTGCTGCTGAACCGCTGGCGGCATGATGAGGTGAGTTGTTTGCTACTGCTCTTGTAATGGTGTTACTCTTGCAGCGACAGTGTTGGTACTGTTTACATTATAGATAGGGGAGATGCTTGCACTACTAAGCAATGCATAGTCGTAAAGCAGCTCGTATTGCTGCTGTTATACGTAGTAGGTTCGGCTACTAGCAGCGCAGCTTGCATCCCTCAAACGCGCTCAACCGGCAAAGCAGTGTAGGTATCTTGCAGTCAGCAAGCTACAGCACATGCAGCAGCACACATGCGTATAGTATTGACATCTGAGAGCAAGAGTGCACCCTGGTGCACTGTTCCGCTCATGCATGCAGGTGACAGTTCTGCAGAGAGCGTTCCGCGCAGCACGGGATGCAGGAGGGAAGCAGCCTGCAGAAAGGAGACTAACGTTAAGCACTAGTTTCAGAGGGGGCAGTAGAAGTTCGCGCAATGCTGCTGCTGCTGCTGCTGCTGCTGCTGCAGCTACAGCTACTAGCGCTGTTGCTACTACTACAGGTTAGTCGCTGCATGCTATATATTTTTTTAAATCTGCTTCTCCTACTTCAACCGCTAGCGTTATTGTTGTTGTTGCGACTATTGCTGCTGATGCTGATGCTAGTGGCACTGGTGTTGCTACCGTTGCTGCGTCTTGGCAAGCGACTGCTATTGCTGCAGATGCTCTCACTTGCAGCAGTACTAGTTGTCTTCGGCCGATGTGCCAGCAGCAGTGGCGCATGTCCAGCAGTCACACAGCAATGCACTAGCAGCAGCATTCGAGAGCAGCAGCATTTGTCAGTCGCGCTCACGTGATAGTATACGCGATGCTACAAGCTGACACCATCACTGAAAGTGTATGCTACAAGCGTGAAGCTGTAAGCTGTATGTGCTTTGAGATTCAGTGCTGCGACTCATAGCAGCTCCCTGCTGTTATTTTGCCGTGCTGGTTGTACCTGCAGTAGCTCATACAACTCTGTGCTGCGTTGCAAGCATCATCAGAAACGGAATGCTGTCATGCACATGCACACACCTGGCAGCTGCAAGCTGCTGTCTAGTGCATGTCGTTGCTTGGCACAACGGCTATGCGCAAAGAGTTTCATGCAGCTGTATGGAGTATGTTCGTTATAAGATCACACTTTTGTGCAGCTTCTGTGACTCTTTAGCAGAGCCGTTGCTCTGATAGAAGCAGTGCTTACATTGCAGCATGCAGCTGTAGCTTAGAGGCTTGGCGCTTGCAGGCACTGTCAAGTTTGTGGTCAAACTGCCAATAACACTAGCAATGATTGTGTGCGCAGCCAGCAGCACGGTGCGAGCTGCTGAGCCTGCAGTCTCTGAACACTGTAAGCCATAGCAACTCCCTGCTTTGTGCCTAGCTGTGTCAGGACTGCACTGCAATAGCTGACACTACCCTGCATTTGGTGCGCACACGCTCAATAGCCACGATGCCTTTCAAGGCAGTGCAATCACTGCAAAGATGCACACGCAGAAGGCAGGCGCTGTTATCATCATACTTGGACGACCAAAGCGCTTGTACTGTGGGTGCTGCTGCTGAAGACAGCGTCAACGAGCATGTTCGAGTCTGGCACTGTTGTGTGGGCTGCTGCACGTCAACACTGTCACTCATAGCAGTTATCTGCTCTGAGTGAACTGTGTTGGGAAGTTTGTGCGCTGCTTACACACTCTGCTGCCTTCACACATGCTCAGTAGCCATGCTTGCTCACACTTACAGCAGTATACAGTTGCAATACCATTACTCATTGCGCAAACGATCACCAGTACGCTACACACTGCAATTGTGTACACGGTGATGGTGCCAACGGGCTGCTGTTAGGCTGCAGTAATGTCTACTGTGTGCATAGTGTACAAGTGTTAGCTGCTATTGTTGTCAAGAGCCATCACCATCGGTCATAGCGGCTCCGCGCTGTGGCAGATTGGTGCTGGCATGACAAACATAAGCAAACCAGCTACTTACTAGTTAGTCATACTACTCACACAAACAGCAAGATTGCTCTGCTCACTGTTCACCAAAACTACGCTCAGCGTATAGGTATTGCGTGACTCTTCTGCAGTTGATGCCAGTCTTGTCCAACGTGCTAGAGTGACTTCACGCATGCTCTAGCATTTAGGAATGCACCGCGGTGGCACATGTGATACGCGCTTGAAAACACTGCTGCGAGCGTAATTATCACTTCAAGGTGTAGGCTGTGAGCAAGGGTGTTGTGCGCTGCCATGACGTTGCCATCGCCAACACTGCGAATTAAAGCAGGCTCTTTGCTGCTGCGAGATTGCTGTGTTGGCTGACATTAAAGCAGCTAACTTACTTCTGCTCTACAGCACACATGCTCAGTCACGATAGTCTTGTCCTGAGAATGCTCTTGTCGGGCTGCAGTAGCATCTGCTGCGTGCACTGGTCATACTGGCGTCAGCTATTGCTTCGCATACCAGGTCACCATCATCAGTCGTAGCAGCATGTTACTATGGCAGATAGGTGCTGGTTTGACTGCACACTGGCTACTCTCTGTTTGAACTGCTGTACGTGAAATGAACGACATTGCACTGCTGTCGGCACGTTAGCGACGTGCTCGTGTGTGACAACTACTTGAAGCATACTTACATTCAGCAGTGGTAGTCTATAGTAGCAGCATGTTAGCACAAAGTTTACGCTGCAAGCACTGATGATGTGAGCTGTGTGTTGCGTGACTCTGCAGTAGCTTGCTCCTTGTCGTGTACCGTTACGTATATCATCAGTGTTTGCGACACTTTGGTGGGTGTTGTGTGAAGTTGTACAGCTGTGCTCGTTGTTTGAGCACACTCCGATGCACCTGCATTGCATCACTGCGACGCTGCTGCTGCAACAGAAACATTGCTGTGCAAACGCAGTTTAGAAACCTCTCTACGAACTTAAGGCACTCAAGTACCCGCACATATTTGTTGTGCAGTAGTGAGTGTGCGCACAGCCAACAGCATGGTGTGTAGTGCTGTCTTAGCAATGATGTTGACACCAAACTCACACAGCACGCGCAATTCATCTGACCGTGCACACACTCAATAGCTACGCTTGTCCCGCGCTGCAAGCACTGCTGCAGACACATGCATATACGGATGCAGCTGCGATGCTGGAACTTGTTCCCTGCAGCAGGTGGCATCAGTACTGCAGTGCTGACTGCTTACGCTTGCTTTAGAGCTGATTCTATCAGCTCATCAGCTCTGTAAGAGCATGATGCCCCTGCTGTGTGTAGCTATGTTACAGCGCATTGTTGCACTTCCCCCTATAAGTACTTGTTTCCATTAGCGCCAACACTGACCTTATTTCATGCTGTGTACACATAGCGCTGTACACGGGGTACGCGTTTGCTGCAGCAGATCTACAACTGTGCGAGTATGCTTCTCCTTTGAAGTGTACTCACGCATTGCTGTGACATACTACAGCATACGTGTAGCTCTTCTTGAAGCTAGTGCCATGCTGTTGAGTCTGTTGAGTCAGTTATTCGACATTTTCATTGCAGATGGTATGAGCACTAGTTGAGTATGACTGCATTCGCTAGGGGCTGCTATGCAATGTCAAGCAGTCAGCGAGCTCTATGCTATCTGGTACTGGTACACCTGAGCTCACAGCAGCACGTTGCTGTGTGAGCTGTCGTGTCGGGTACTAAAGCAAGGAAGGTTGGTGATACACTGCGCTGCGCAGACTCCGTTAGTGATGCTACTATATCAGTGTTATAGCTGTGCTACTTCTAGCTTATGTCCAGCGATACTTCGCTAGCACCTCTTGAACTTCAGGCTTATTGGCGCTCACGGTGTGCAGTGGCGTCTAGTTTACAGTGGTGTTAGTGTGATGCTAGCAGTAGCTTATGTTTCTCAATGTGCAAAGCACTCATTACACTAACTACTTGTGATTCACCTGTGCACAGTACACACAAGCTACTGCTAGCATTCTACTTGTGTTGCGTACTCAAAGCACAGTGTACGCATGCTTGCAGTCTGGAACTCCTATTGCGTATGCACATCAGTAGCTTGTGTGTCACACCTGCCAGACTGTGCAGTACTGAGTCTGCAAAGATGTGCATACGCAACAGGAGTTCCAGACTGTTATGTGCTGGTACTATTGCTACAAGCTAAAGTGTCATTTACTGTGCGCATTGGCCATACTGGTGTTAGCTGCTGTTTCACATTACGCCACCACTATCAGTCACAGCGTTATTCGTTGTAACAGAATGGTGTTGGCTTGACGGCATTGCAGCTATCACTCCAGAGGGGCACTGCACGCACTGTCGGTGACACTAGTCTGTAGACAGCACAGTAGTATCATACACAGCACATTATTTCAGTGTTGCTTGTAAACATTATGCAGCTGATAACACACTGGCTTGGTCAGCTTAACAATAGACTTTGTCTGTGATAGATTACATCTAAAGTGCGCAACTGCGCCTTTTGTCGCATAGCGCGGCCGTGCAATTTGTGACACAACTGTGCTTGATTCCTTCTCAGGCCGACGTCGCTGTCCACAGCAGCTCGCAGCGGTGAACAGCAGTGTAGGCCTCAAAGCGATCGTAGCTCTCTTGTTGTGACAGAAATACAGCGGCCGTTCGGAGCTATGCGGCTAGCAATGGTAACGTGCAGTGCTTTATGTAGCGCTCACATCTGTCAATGTGTGCATGACCAGACGTCTGGTGCAAGCGGCGGCAACATGTCACTCTTCACTGTGTAACAAAGCGCAGTAGCTTGCCATTCACATCTAATAACAAGTGCTGTGTGCGCACACTGCTGCTTGTAAACGTGCTCTTGTTAGCACTCCGCTGTGCTGTAGCAGCTCTGACGCTATCACTACTGTTCATAGTGTACTAGCATTATGAACAGCAATGATAAATCTTCAAGAAGCTCCAGCTCCGCGATAATTGCCAACTACTGAGTTTCAGTAAAAGCGAGTAGTGTGTCACCGCCAAGTACACCGTGATGTTCACTATGTACATGGTCTTTCAACTAGGTTTCCAAACGCTGTCAGGGGTGCCGCTGCTGTTGACAGTTCTGTTTCCTCTTTTATGACTGTTAGCAGCTAGATAAGAGCCTGTGATACTGTTTGCTAACTTCTTTTACTTTGACCGCGACTATATGACATTACAACAACATAGATGCTAGCTATCAACGTGCTTAGCAAAGTGCACTGTGAGCATGTACAACATCGCACACTCTTGCAGCAGCTACTGCTACAGCACTTGCAGTCTTAACAATACTGCATATCTCATTCTACATATACATATATGCTTCATTACACGCACACAGAGCCAGTTGCAGTGCCTCCTGCAGACAGTTCCGCGGAACCTTCTGCTCCTTCATCAACTGGTACCGATCCTACAGCTGCTAGTACTAGTACTACTGCTACTGCTAACAGCACAACTGCTGCTAACACTGCCACTAGCAACAACCCTCGAGCGATAGCAGCAGCAGCAGCAGTGACAGCAGCAACTGCAGCAGCGCGGCGCCGCAGCAGCACTAGCTCTGCTGTGAATGGTGTTGAAGGCAGTAACAGTGGCAGCACTAACAACACTAATACTGGTAGTAATAGAGGCAATAGGACGCTATCTGCAGTGTTTGGAGGGGGTGACGGGGAGGGTGGCGCGTCAACCAAGTACGTACTTGAATTTTCACAAACATTGACTCTCATCTTGCACTGTAGTAGCAGTAAGAGCGAACAGTAAGTTAAATATTGGTTACGTGAGCAGGCGCGCACAGTACAGGCAGAGCGTTGCTATAGCATGCGCCCCCATGTACCCTTTGCGTTGTGATCATCTTAGCTTATATCGCTATCACGCTGCTACTATCACTGCCACTGCAACTGGTACGACTAAAACTGCACCTACAGCAAGTGCAGCCGCACACTAACTAATCGAGATGCAACTGTGACTGTTCTGCATATCTGCACAGGCCGGGTGTCCAAACAGTTGGCGGACTGAGCCTAGAAGGATTCAAACTGGTCTTTCCGCAACTGCCAGCAGAGCTGGCTGAGACTGCTTTTGCCTGCTTCAGCTCTAAGAAGGTTCCAGGTAGGAACGGAACGTTGCTTGCCAGCTCTTTGCTCTCATACAGTAATACAACCGTGTAAGTTGGCGTTCTTTGCATTGTTTGTTTGTGTACACATAATACGCAGCTTCTTTACTTCACTGCGATACGCAGCAACACCGCATTGTTGGTAGCTTACACTCTGCACCATTTACATTCTGTTGTTAGTAGCGATGTATTCATTGCCTTAAGGAAGTTGCAGCCATCAACTGTAGTCACAAAGCATTTAGGAGTGTGTTACTCACTTGCTGACTCAATAGTTTCTGTTCTCGGTTATCTTCAACATTGCAGTGGCAGCACCAGCGACTGGCAGTGGTTGGCTGGGCAACTCCTCGCATTCAGGTACAGTTATGCTGTCACTACTATGACTGTAGTCCTTTGTATTACAGTTTTTTGTTTCTTTCTCGTGCATACTGCTACCACTACCAGCAGTACAACTGCCACTGCTGCTACCTCTAGTATCGCTGGCACTTCTATTGTTGCTGGAGTTGCTGTACAGCCACATTCAGCTTCGATTGTGTGTACTGAATGTGATCTTGTTTTGCACGTTCTGCACATGCAGGAGCGTCAAAGAACCGTCTTTCCTTCAGAGACTTCTGCAGAGCAATGGCGCTGTGCAGCAGAGGAACAGTTAATGAGAGAAGGCGATTCCTGTTAGACTTGTTTGCAGCTCCTGATGCTA
>AXNI01005661.1:0-14545 GCA_000498555.1 Heterococcus sp. DN1 | reverse complement strand
TGACGCATGAAGCAAAGAGGCTTCGCTATCAGCATCTGAACTTTGGCGCTGTAGAGCATGCGACTGCAGGAGAGAATGCTTTGAAAGAGCTGTGTGCAGCTGCTGTGCTTCGAACAGAGTCCTTAACATCTGAGCATACACCCCAGCAGCAAGCTGCGTGCTTTGAGGTCATGCGGCAGCAGCATGCTGAGGCAGCTCATAGCGCCATGATGAGCAACAGTACCACAGCATCGCGCTTGCCGGCTGCAGTAGTCAGTCATGATCGGCCCTTGATCCTTACTGCTACTCAACTTCTGCAGAAGCTACCGTTCCTCGCTGTTGGCAGTGCGACGACAGACTTTCAGATCAATCGCGCTGCTTCCAGAGTTGTCAATCCCTACAGCACTTCGAAGCGCTCAGTGAATCCTGTGAGCAGCAGCATTGTAGCAGCAGAGAGCTATGATGTTATTGACTTGACAGCATGCTCTGATGCGAACAATAGTAGCCCAGCAGTTACAACAAGAAAGAGATCCTATCGAGATATGCTAGCAACGAATGAGGTTGACAGTGACAGCTGTATAACAAATACAAGCGGTAACTCAAAACTGAATATACACCTTATGCCAACACTCATAGATTGAAATACCGAGCAGAAAAGCTGTGCAAAGGCATATTCGGCAGGTCTTGTTGAGCAACTGGGTACTGCTGATACAACAGCAAGCAGTATACCTGACTCGATAGATGTACTTTGTCACAATCCAGGCTAGTTGATTGATCAGCATAGCAATGTGTTTCCAGTGCAAGAGATGGTGTCACGTGCTGTAAGCACAATGCAGCAGTTACTGAAACGCAGTGTAGTAAATGATAAGCCACATTTTGTAATACTACCAGAAGCCAGATTAACCTACTTTGATGAGCAGCAACTAATGATGCAAGGCTATACATTGATTGTACTACAGCCAACATCACCAAGACGTAGACGCATTGATGGCATTGCAGTTTATATGAGAAATGATGTAGTACCACTTTGTGAAGTATACAAACCAATATGGGACAATGAAGCACGTGTTATAGTCATCATAGTACATAATAAGGTAGCAATCATAGGTGTTTACAGCGTATGCTGCGGTAGAACTGGTACAGAGAAAGATGATAAGCGTAATGCAGCTAGAATAGTGTTTGATGCTAATCTCATACAGTTGATACAAGACATAAAACAGCAGTGGCAATTGCAGAACATACTTGTGATTGGTGATTTAAATGTGCATGGTATGAATCTTGATGGATTTAGTGCACTTGTTTCTAAGCAGCACTCTATCAACCAAGCTGTATTCAAACAGCACTTCCTAGGACAAACTCTCCAACTGTATGATCTTTGGCATGAAATGCACCCAACTAAGAAGCAGTACACATTCAAAACAAACAGTATAGATGAAAAGACTGGTAAACGAACATGTACACGATTAGATTATGCATTAGTTAGTGCTGCTTTAGTAAATGATGCACTCACTACTCTGCTACCACTTGATCAGAACTGGTGTACATCATGTCATGATAGTAGCAATATTGATAGCAGTGGTGGTCATCATAGTCCTATCAAAAGGGCTGCGACTATGATGCAATCAGCTCTCAGTGCACTAGCTCTGCCTTGTCGTTGCTGTTGATCGGTAGTAACGCAGTAAGGTAAAGTTTATACAAAGTGAACACGCCCCGGCCCAGGTGAGCAGCCAAAAACTATTGTCAATTGTGTAGCCATAAGAGAGATGAACCCAATCTCAGCTTATGCCTGCAGTTTGAAGATATAGGGGCTAAATCATATACAGTATGAAGCTCTCAAGAAGCATATGACACTTTGGGCTCAAGTCAGCAGCGTACAGAATCGAGATCATGAAGATATAAGACTGTATTGTATACAGTTAGGATCCACAGTATACGACGTAGATGTTACACTTACAGTATAAGACTTAAACGTGTTTGAGCTCAGGTCAGCAGCTTGAGCAATGTGTGAGTAACACACTTTAAGATGCACCAACGTACAATGTTTGATAGACATACCTACTACCACAATGCATTCACAAGTTTGAAGTTATGAAACACGCTTAACTTAATAACAGTAACTGTAAAGCCTGGAAATACCAAAAGATTGGTTAATAGACATACCTACTACCACAATGCATTTACAAGTTTGAAAGGTATGAAGCACGCTTAACTTAATAACAGCAACTATAAAGCCTGGAAATTCCAAAAGAAACTTGTACAGAACTCTTGTGTGCATTCATTGTGTTGGAAAGTTATTTTACACAGGTGGCAGCAGAGTTGCTTCATCAGGCTGCAAGATGTTGCAACTATAAGCTCATTAGCACGACAATTAAGGTGGTAAAAATGCTCGCACCGTTTACCTGTGTGTATGTGAGTGTCATTTCATTCTAGATACGCAACTTTAAACGTCAAGACAAATAGTTAAACCAAAGACAACAGGTTGCCAGTAAGTAGACGCAGCCATCTTCTTGATGTTTGGAAGCAGGCCAATGTTCACGAAACACCTTTAACAGAAGCTCAGCGCATTCTACACAGACATCAGACAATGTTTCATACCCTTGTTATGTTGCCACCATGTTTTATGTGCCGCCTTGACATATGCGCATTCTACACAGACATCAGACAATGTTGCATACCCTTGTTATGTTGCCACCATGTTGTATGTGCCGCCTTGACATATGCTTCTAACAAGTCAGCACACACTCAGTTGCACTTTGTAGCAACACGATTGATCAGAATACAAGGTGTCGCAAATACAAAACGCAACATAGAGGCTCCGTTACACTCACAGATCTCAAGCTACCACCGTCTATCAAAGTTCATGAGTGACAGACGTCAGCACACTGTACACGTCAGTGTAGTCAATACTTAAACAGTGGTAACACAACGTTGACAACGTTGTGAGCAAACGCGTAGGCGGCCTACTGTCAACACCAAAGCTGATGTCTAATAGACAAAGGACCTGGAACACGTTCAACTAGTTCACACAATGTTGTATTCTTTGCTATGCTGGCGCTGTCAGTGTGTCCAACATTCAGACAGTCCAAGTTTTTGCAGCAACAGACACACAGGCAGTGCTGTGTAGTGTCGAAATAGTACTGCACTACTCATCAATAGGCAAGGTCGAACAGCGTCCATAAAACATGCAGATGTACAGTCACAACAACACAAGTTACACTGGTACAAGACCCGGGCCGCGGTGTCGATTGAATACTCTGTTGTACAGTTCATTTCTGGTACGTCAGATACATGCACGGCCTATAAACATAATCTCTGATGCAGCACGCACACACAGGCATTGCCCCTTGGAAGCACTCTCAAATGATGTCAACATCTTGTGGATATACAAGGATGGGGTCAAACACTCATGCATCACAGGCTGTCAATCGTGTTTACTTGCAGAGTGTTTATATAAATCCGTAGATTATAGTCACTCTCAACTCACAAAACAAGCTAGTTCTACATCGCCACAGCGGCAACTAGCCCCTCAGGGAAAAATAGGCCTTTGTCACCTGTGCCATTGTTGGTGACAATGTCGATGACCTGAAAGAAGTATAACATAAAAGTATGCAAGCATTATTCATTACGACAGATCGAGCTCATGACACGACACACTAGCACTCTTGTGACATAGGTGCAAGATTTGCGCTAGCCGTCTCATCGAAAACATGATAAGCGGCTAGTTATGTTCGCTCGACTGACAGCAGACACCGACCTGAGCTACAGTGCGGGCGTAGACGAAGGCGTTTGTGTCAGCTGGGGCCAAGATGAGTGGCATGCTGGCAGAGGTGATACCAGCGTCTTGCACTAATGCGGTGCCATCCAGCTTGTCCCTCAGAGCAGAGATGGCGTTCACAATGGTGCCGATAGATGCGCCGTTTAACACTACAGCTTTGCGCTCGTTGAGGATGGAGCGAAGCACTCCAGCGTGGTAGGCCTCCACATTGTGTAGGGCAGCGGCAGCTGTAAGGATGGCCTTGGAGTTGAGCAGACCAGCCGCGCCATTGTAGGCAGTCACGCCTACATCTAAAAGTTTGTAGCAGTAACACAACGAACAGCATGTTGGGTAGTTCTGAGGGTCGTGACATTCATGGGCTTGCAAATTAGGGATTGGATTTTATACTGTAGAAAGTCAACTTCACACTGCTGAAGCGGTTGAAGTGCATCACCAACATATATTCAAAGCGGTATTCGCTGCACAACCAGCGAGTGAAGATTGTTTATACCTTCAAAGATGAAGGCAGCGATGAGGAAGCTGTTCTCGTCGGTGTAAGGGCTGTTTGCAAGATGGCAGAACGCGCATTGCGAATGTGTGTGACGAGGAGAAAAATAAAACGTCAGCAGCAATTTCTGATGCATGTCATGCAGCACCTGTAGTGCATTGTTGCACTAACCTGAAGGTGCCAGTGTAGTTAGCAGGCGCTGCTGCTGTCAGTATGGCCGCAAAAACTGCAGCGCTAATGTCGATAGGAGCGCACTGAGGCCCGTTCGCCTTCAAGACGCCCCTCAGTAGGTTCAGGTGAGCGAGCTCGTTGGTGTATAGCTCGTTCGCCAAGGTGGTCACGAATGGAGTCAGCCCTGTGCCTGGTGCACCCGTCTTTGTCACAGGGCCTGCAGCCACACCTGATCCGCTAGCAGTGGCAGCAGCTGGCAGGGTATTGTTCAGCCATGCTCCATAGAAGTTTGCTTCAAGGCACTCCAGCTACAGGAACGAAGCAACAAGTTAGATCAGTGAGTGCACATCCTTTCGTTGTGATTTATAACGGCAACGAGCTCCACAAACATAGCCTGTGCATTCATACCTGCAAAGCGAAAGCCAAAATGCCGTTATCGTTTGCTGTCAAGCCTGAAGGACCTGTAGTCGCCAGCGATCTTGCCCCGCGCAGTTGGCCAGCACAGCAAGTGACTGCAAGGGTGGCAACAACAGCGAGCTTGATGAAAAGGAACATGGTCACGCTGTTACCAAGTGTAATTTAATCACAGGCTATCGCGGCAATAACACACAGATGTACAAAGTGCTTTGATGGTCACCGTAGCTGCTTAGAAAATATCTTGGCAGTTTTCTCAATAAATCGGCTACAAAAACCGCCACACCTCTCAAGCCGGTAGTCTCAGCGCTGCTGATACCTTCACCCAAACTTCTCAATAGCACAGCTGTACGAGCTTATAGTTGCAATTTTAGCATGCTGAAGCACGTCCTTTGTACGCTGCTAGCAGCATCAGCGCACGCGCAGTTCACTGCCAGCGACGTCACTGTACTAAACTTTGCATTGAATCTTGAATATCTCGAGGCCTCGTTCTATCAGTGTGCAGTCAGTGGCACTCCACTGACCCTAGGTCAGATAGGAGCTGGACCAGCACCTCCGAAAGTAATTGGTTGCACCCAAGTGGTGAGTGTCGTTGACGGCATTATAATCCTGTTTCGTTCTGCTTCTTCTGTAATGCAGCCAGATCTTGACTACAGATCCCACATGAGCTGTAACAATTTCTACTTTACTTTCATATGCACACAGACTGGCCTTGCTGGCAGCGAATACGAGAACTATGCTAACGTGATCGCTGCTGATGAACTAGCTCACGTTAAGGCGCTGCGCGCAACCCTGGGCAACAGAACCGCAGCAAGCCCTGCCATTGACATCAGTCAGGCAACATTCGACGCGCTATATCAGGCTGCCATGTATCCCACACCGCCAGCTGCTGCTGATCCTTTCAACGCCTTTGCTAGCGGTGTCAACTTCCTCATCGCATCGTTCGTGTTCGAAGACGTAGGTGAGTCCCTGTGCTTGACCTTGCTCTCATGCACGCTATGCTTGCGTCCAGGCTGTTATCCTTACATCACTGCGTATTGTTCTCTGGTTGACCACAGGCGTTACCGCCTACGCAGGGGCGGCCGCTGGTCTGAACTCTACTGATGTCCTTAGCGCTGCGGCCAAGATAATGGGCATAGAGGTCAGTACCTACACAAAGCTCTGCTATGCTTTTGACACACAACTCTTTATTGCCGGCGGCAACAGGCACTATTATACTTCTGGGCCCTTGCTGACCCGAAGTCTTCTCCTGTTCGTACTATTCTGCCTGCTTCGTAAACCTTGTTGTGTAGGCCTACCATGCAGGTGCTATTCGCAAGCTGCTCATTCAGAAGAAGCTTACTGCAGTTGGGGCGAGCACTGTGCAGACCGTTGCTGACAATATTTCAGCCCTGCGCTCCAAGGTCAGCATTGGCGCAGCCACACCTGTCGATGACGCTGGCATCTCTGCTGGACAAGACTCCCTGTTTGTACCAACAGATCTCAACGGCCTGACCTACTCCCGCACAGCTACGCAGATCATCAAGATCGTCACTCTTGGAAGCAACACTGGCAAGGGTAGGTGAAAGGTGGCGGGCCGTTCAATGATGCAGTACAGCATTTCACTCGCAATGCGCGCAGCGTGTACTTCATCTAATGCTACATTGCTGAACTCTTCGGCTATATGCGCCACGTTCTGTAGGTGGCTTCTTTCCAGAGGGCATGAGCCTCAGTGACCCCACGGCGATGGCACCCACGCCTACACCGACTGCCAAGCCAACAACGGCAGGCTCTGTTAGGTTAGGGCTTGGCTTGTCATCCATCATGAGCGCTGCCCTTGTAGCGGCCAAGCTACTGATGTAGATCTGCACCTAAAGCCAACCCTGATCAAACCACAAATGCCACTGTTAGCATTCGCCCTGTCCGCCGAGCTGAGTATACGCGTGATCACCAAAACTAACAGAACCAGTGCAGAGTACTTTTTGCTAAATGAGGAGGTGTGACTCTTGCGATGGCATGATGTGTGTTGTTGGCGTATGTGTACATGACTTTCTAGTGCTCTGTGCAGTAAAATGCAATATAGTGTGTCTAAGCCCATAATAGCCATGCTAGTCATACTCGGTGGTCTGCACACTGCTGCTGCTGCTGCTTGGTGTCATTTGCTTACTGTTTGTAGTTTGCGCAATGTGATTGCTATACATCGCCATGAGCGCGCTTTATGATTTAGACATGGATGTTGAAAGCAAGGAAACAGCGGTGCCAACAATTCGATGTTCACATTTGTACATTCTGTTTTGTCTGAAGAACTACGCCTACACTTGTGTCACCAGCTCTGTCAGTCACGTGTTCCTTGATAAGGGCTGCGCAATGGCTACAGTCGTCCAGCCAGTAACTAGGCACCCTGTAAACTCGTTGCTGCTGTAGATGTTCGCTATGTATACCTGCATCGCTCTGAAACTGCAGCATCACTGCTCTAAATTCAGACTGTTAGAAATCAATCACAACTGAAGCCAACCCAAAAATGTCACACACGCAAATTACGCTTACTATGTCTTGCGCCATTCCACCGAATATTTCTTACAAGAGCCAATCAAATACGTGGCAGCTGTATCATTGCTATTTTATATTGCAGCCTCGTCTCGACCCAACTGAACTAAAAGTTTGAAGACAGTCTGTGTCGTATACCATTCAAAAACTGTGCATCGTCTGCTGTAAAAACAGTAGCTTTGACTGCACTTTTCGGCACACCATTAGCAGCATACAGCGCCAGTCACGCGAACACACACACACATATGTAAAGCAGTGAGGCGTCTATGATTGTAGCTCGCAGAAGGCATAGCGGACGCCATAAACATCGATATATGAGCGCAAAGAACACGGCAGTACATAGTCTCAGTAGTGTCATTGTGAACGTACCGCAGCGTGCACTGATATATCCATATACTAGGTCAGGACGACTGTAGGTCAGCTTGGCATTGTGTACGAATGGGTCGCATGTACATTCCCTGCTAGCTTCGCTGACTGTGGCACACACTGCACCGTGGTGGCAGACCATATCATACCCGTCGTGCTGACCGCATGAATCTGTGCAAGTTGGAATTGTGTTCGCGGCGACATTGTAGAGCAACGTGTCATACAGCACAGTACATACATGGTAAGCACATCGATGACGTATACTGTAGTACATGACCGAACGAATACTGTATACAAGTGCTTACGTCCTGGAATTCTGCAAATCGTTGCGCAGTAATGTAAACCCATGACACTAGTCAAACATCGTATACCTGCACAAATTTCATCATCGTTCGGCGCGGTGCAGTAGGCATCCATGGCAATTTGAGCGACGTCATCGCGTGCTGGTATCAACGTCTGACCTTTAAGACATCTGCGTGCAACAACACACGTGAGCACACACATCCAAATCAAAGAGCAGTGCGTGAGGACCTGACTAGCAAACTAAAGTCAAAACACGCGCCTGTGTCGTATAAACACACAGACACACACACACTCGCAAGAGTGCGTGCTGCAAAGAGAGACCTTGTAACGTGCTCATTGATGCACATAAGCATACTGTAAGCTACGACAGTGTGTAAAATTAGCATCAGTTGCGTGCGCTTCAAAGTACATGGGAGAGCTAGATCTAACCTGCAGCGCCCATCTATGCAACTCTTGCTAGCATGTTTGTCAGAGAGCAGTGACGGATCGAACCCGGGCCCAAACACGCGGGTATCCACGCAAGATAGCCGGCTGATGTAAGCTGACGCACCGACAGATAGATTAAAGATCGAGGTTTGCATGCATACTCTGTTGGCCTTGACGTGTATTCCAGTGTTGCACACAACCTTCTCGGCTGTACAATAACAGTGTTAGAAGTACACGTACAGGAATGAACACACACATACGTGTGAAGTGGCGCGCGCTCAAACACCATTGCGGACAGCACGTATTTCTTTCTGCCAGATAAAATTAAGAAACAAAGAGCGCTTGCTGCCGCACTCTGCATCATGCCCAGCCCTGCCATTGTGTATGAGTGTGCTCATACGGAGAGCAACATGCAAGCTGCAGACGCAAATATATGAAAGCACAGCTGTATGACGGTGAGCTGGTTTGCTGATGTATATATATATAGCATACCACACACTTACGAACGCAAGTACGCTGCACTACGGTGGCAGCCGCGCTGTTACCAACGTACACCTCAGGGGTAGTTAGAGTGTATCCAGACTTGCACACGCATGCTCCATTCACACATGTGGTGCCTGCAAGGCCAGTGCACGCCTTATCGGCTTTACCAGCGCTGTCAAAGCATAGCTTCACATTATCTGTGCATACATGCATAGGTGCGCATGTGTGTGAATTTTTACAAGTGCGCCAAAATCAGTGTCAATTTAGCTCGAGCAGATTGTACACATACCTTTCTACACAATGCGTGGGCAATGCGTGCAATCCGTGTGCCCACCATAGACAGCAGCAAGCAGTGCACAGTGTTGCGCAAAATAACAAGATGGAGTGACATCATAAGCAATGCTGATGGGTGATGTGTGGAGAATGTTATGACTGACCTTCGCAGTACGGAACAGAAAGGTCATCATTGAACAAGGAAGTATCGTCGCGACAGCTGCAAATGTTATTCTTGCAGATAGGAACTGCTTCACTGCACGCTGTACCATTCTCGCAGACGCTGGAGCTGTCTACGCTGGTAAATACATTACGAGGTGCAGTACAGCGTGTAAGACGCAGCTCTTCTAAAAGTTATCGATGGCTGTCACTAGTTTATTGCAAGATACACGTTACACGCTTGTGGCATATTGAGGTATCAGCCATGTAATGTGTGCTCAATATTCCAGGCACACTCTCTCTGCGTCTGCATAAATTGCAAAAGACATGCACAGCGGTGTTTGCATGCGTGCATGTGGGACAGTCGCTGTATGCTATACTTGTCCGACGTATCAATCCAAGAGTACGTGCTCAGCCACAATGCGCAGTGCACTACAACAATGAGAGCACTGACAATGTACTCTAAACAGCACCGGGCAAGTGTGTGGCACTTGACAACTCCTTTTCGCTCGAAATGATGGACCTCACATATACGGCGACGCTCAAAATTCGTGGAGAACATGAGACAACACTGCCTACGTCTGCAAGCGGTTTCGCGCAAATCTACTTAAAATCTGCCTATCCATAATGTCAAAGCACTTTGTGAGCATCACTTGCTGTGCAGTGCAGGAAAACAACTTCAGGATACGAAGCTCTTACCAACACAGCCGTGAGAGGGGTAGTTGAGCTGATTCGGATCGCTGCAGCCATGATCAAATATCACCATGATAGTTCTTGCCAGGGCCGCTTCTATTGAAATTACACGAAGAGATGGATAGGTAAGAATCAAGTAAACTTCTTGTGAGCTGAGACGAGGGTGCTACAAGCAACGAGAGACCTGAATCGTGCGATCATGCTGTTGCTTCTCACCTAACAGCGCTCTGCCAATAGCAAATGATCCGAAGGACTGAAACCAGTCGCGGTTGGACGCTTGATGCATGGCGCAGGGGGCGGCATGCTCAGCGCAGTCCTGTGCTGCAGCTAAGATTGGCGCCACGCAGCAATTTTTGTCAGCAATCGTATTGCACTGCTGTCCGCCGCAAGAACCGCACCTGTAGATGTATAAGCAAGGGTGAGTGCTAACGCAAGTGACTTGTCTTCTGCAGCATCTGCTCCTCTGGCAACATTGCAAAAGCACATCACGTGTGCATACACAACACAGCGCGTGGTTTGATTTGTTACCATGTGGGGCAGCATGCTAAGCCATTCTCTGACAGAATGCCAGCCGGTTCAGCACACTTGCCCTTCTCCGCGCTTGCGTAGATGTTGAGCAACACAACTACTAGCATCACAACCACTATAGCAATCAATGCCATCGACTTCATGAGAGTTTGCTAGTGTTGTTAACCGAGCTTTCAACACCGCGGTTAACCGAGCTCGGTTATTTAAAATAACCGACCGAGCCTGACCACTCGGTATACTCGGTTATATATAACCGGCACTTCATGCATAACCGAGCATAACCGAGCACAGCCGAGCAAAACCGAGCTAATGAGCTGTATACCGACGCTGCATTAGCGTCCAAAATATACAACACGTAAGCGTAAAGACTGCTCTTTGTGCTTCATTAAAATGATTGCAGTATATCTGTGGTCGCGCATGTCGTGAATATGGAAGTGGCTGCGTCAATTTGACGTCTACTACCGAACCGAGCAAAACCGACTAAACCGAGCATCACCGAGACCTGCCTCGGTTTTGTCCATAACCGAATAACCGACCGAGCCCTCAGATGTAATAACCGAATACCGACATATTGCCCTCGGTTAACAACCCTAGAGTTTGCAGTCGACTCGTGATTCAATACGTGCGAACGTAACCGCCAAGGCAACAGATCACACACCTGTACGAAAATTACAAAACGCCATTCCTACAGCTTCTAAGACGTCCAAACAACCGCGTTCAGCAGCAGAGTTCGACTGCTAGATGGGCTTCACCGGCTGACAGCAGCAAGGAGTGCATTCAATGTTGCAACTCTGCAGGCCGCTAGCGTCAGTAGCAAGCAGTACGTTGATTTAGACGAGAGGTACGATGCTGCACTTGCTGAACTCCAGACATCGAATTTTTTTTGTACCCCCGATTTGTCAATGGAACTGTACCTACAATACCGTTTTCTTAAAGAAGCACGCGATTTTACGCGATTTTTCGCGGCGGTCAAATCTTCAACGCCAAGATCACAGTCTTCATAGTGCCTCAGCTCCAAAGATGAAGGTCACAGCGACTCTATTGCTTTGCCAGTTGCTCGCTGTGAACGCATGGGGGTCGCAGTTGTCTCCTGGTGATGTCGCTGCGCCGTCTACAAGCCCTACGACTCCAGCTCCCACAGCAGCACCTTCAGGTGCGTTCAGCCCGGTCCGCAAATGTTGAGGTTGAACTTGACAGCTATCAGCCAGCCGTCAATTTTCTTTTTGGGAAGCGCATTGCCCTGTGCCGCGGAGCATGCAGCATCTAAGCGTTGCGTTTGTGCTCTTGTATCGCTTTTGCACAAACAGCTGTCTGCGCTGAAGGCCAAATTCTACACCCTGACTTCTCCTGTGTATGTGAGTAACACTCTATGACAACTTGCATCACTGAGCGATTGCCTTGTGCCTTTCGCTCTACATGAGATCAGCACGTGTGCACCCTGTCTCAACTGACTGAATATTAATCGGGAATATGTCCCTTCATTCATGTATCAAAATGATTGCAGATCCCAAGCAGATTTGCGCTGCCAACAAGTCCCTATACTGCGTCAGCTCTATCGAGGCGTGCACTGGTGTCAATGTCGTTCTACAGCTGCCAATCTGCACAGTCCAATGCGAGCCAGGGAAGGTCCGCCTGGGCGCTGACACTCAGCCATATCTAGCCGAAGACACTTGCGTCGGTAAACGACCGCAACATGCACGTGGTACATGGTCTTGAGTACTGTTTCTGTACAATGCTGGTACCTCCTCAATTTGAATGAAGCTCACCCATGTTGCGCACTATGTACACCGCTGCGTGCTAGCAACTTTAGCACTATAAGACCTGAAGCCGACTTTGTGCATCTTTTGCACTACAAACAACAGACCCCGAGCTGATCTGCCCTGACAAGCAGTACGTGTGCAACGATCAGCAGCCCGCAGTCTACAACGATCAGTCAGCCAGCTCCATGCACGACCAGTCAGGCCGCGGCATGTACGACCGCTGCGATGAGACAAACACTTGCGTGTGCGCCAAAGGCACAGTGGCGTCCCCACTGGATGGTCACTACGATGCACATGGCAACCCAGTGTGCGTAGGTGTGTGGCCAACCGCTGTGTTGCCTTACTTGTACAGAGTGCTTACTTCGATGCTTGAATAGCCGCCGGTAACAATTTTGTAAGCGAAATTCTTGCTTTCTGGCTGCTAAACTTTTCTACCCTGACAGAGCATGTTCGTAGCATACACCCTGCAGGAATGTGCACGCGCGTGAGAAGCGCTGGTGCAAATTGTTGCATTGATAATAGCGTGCATAGCTCTCAGTTAGTTGAGGATACTGCTGCTCCTGATCCTGTTGCCTCTGCTGTTATGGTGCACGCACAGATCTGAAGCACAAATGTGACAATAGCAGTGTCTGCAATGCTAGCACAGCTGGATGCCAGGACAACACATGCTACTGCGAGGAAGGCTTCAAATTGTTGCCAAACGGCCGTTGCATGGGTGAGTAGCATTCGCAGGTCACAGATTCAAGCTGCACACACTTCAATCATAGCAACTCATGTGACAGTATACAAAGTAACATATTTTCCAAGACTGCATCGCGTTGGCAATGCAGCGCCTTGCACTGCGCCTTGCACTGCGCCTCTTTCCTGCTTTCTCCTAGCTGACTCCTATGCGTCATCGATGTATGTATGTATGATTATCGTTGCACAGCCAAGGCCCTGGTTTGCGAGAATGGCACAGTTTGTAACAGCAACATCTTCGCTAGCTGCACTGATAATCGATGCATGTGCGGTTCTGGACAAGCTCCTTTTACTGACAAGCAAGGCGAAGCTACATGCATTGGTAAGCAAGCTATATAGCACACTGCAACAATGTGCCGAGATGGTGCGCCAACACTGCCTACAATTACATGTAAAATTCTTTTGCGACATCTTGTAGCATGCTAGCGCCATGCACTATTAAAGTATCATGTGTATACATTGTAAGCCTAACTGTTACTAGCGCCCACCGATTGGTATGTGTCTGCTAAAACCCAACACAAACAGATCCAAAGAGTGCTTGTTTCGATGACAGCGGCCACGTTATCAAGATGTGCACTGATGTGACTGACTCTATTTGCCTGAATGGAGAGTGTAGTTGCAAGCCTGGTTACGTGGCTACATCCAGAAAAGTGCACTTGGGTAACACCGCCACAGAGCCGACAGAGTTTGGACCTTCGTGCATCCGTAAGTGTAACATTAAGGTTTTCAGTTCTACCGTTAACACCGCTGTTACCAGCGCCACTACTCTTTGCTACAAACTCTTATACCGCTGTAGCAACATTAGCACACTTCAGGCACTACTGATGCTTGCTGCATACAGACTACTTGCGTGCATGTTCTGCTGCTGCTGCTCCCCTCTGACATGCGCCTTGTATCACACTGTCCTTAATGTGTTTGTGGTGTGTTCGCACAACAGTCAGAGAAGCAGTTTGCAACACTGACAAGTACGCTGAGAACAACAAGGTGTGCGGCTACTCGAGCGGAGACTACACGCAGCGCTGCATTGACGGACAGTGTGCGTGCCCCGAGAAGCAGACATTGACTCCTGCTGGCTTTGGCATTGAGCAGTGCCTAGGTAGGTACAGCGTTGGCAAATGCGCCTTGTTGCTGCAGCTTGACTGCATTCGAAGACATGCTTTCTGTGGTGGCTGTGATGGTGCTGTGGCACTTATCTATAACACTTTAGAGACGTCACATCAATCAGCTGATTCATTTGCTATGCTTGACACTGTGTGCATTGACGTGCTAACACAACAGAAAGCTGCGGTAGCAATGGCGGCATTCCAATAGTCTGCTCATTTGGAGCCGTATGTGCTTCTAAAAATGATGGCTCTGAGGCCTGCGAGTGCTTACTTGACGAGGAGGAGCTCAAGCAGTGCCCCACTAACACACAGTACAATGTTGTGGGCACATTCTGTACTGGCTCTACTATCTCTTGGGGCA
>AXNI01005593.1:0-13523 GCA_000498555.1 Heterococcus sp. DN1 | reverse complement strand
TCACGAAGCACAACGACTGCAGAGGACGCAACTTTGCACAACAACGTACCATCTTTCGACCCCACTGCATCATGTGCCACTCTCCAGCATCAACAACAGGAGTCAGTGTGAGGGCCAGAACTCCAACGGTCATCATGCTAGCGCTAGCGGAGAAGCATAGGGCCTGCGACACACACAACATACAAACAACCGTTGATTATTAGATCTTCACTGCAAAATCAAACGCAGCTTGACGTGACAATTACCTGGCAGATCAGGTTCAGCAGGAACAGCAGCACAAGCATGATAGAGCTCTTCATGATTGCTGCAGGGAAAGGTGTGTATGAAACGGTCACATTTGCCTCAACGGCTTTCTGGTTTTTCGTCGCAGCGCTCTCAGCGCCGCTCTGTGCACCTCTACTCATGATGGTGCGGGAGTGCTGCAAATCGTTCAGCAGAGTTAAAACTAGACGCATATTTAGTGAGTAAGACTCGAGCAGCGAGCACGCTTTGGGCATCATCATGCTGCTCCATGTGTGCGAAGGCGCCTGCGCACTGAGTAATGCAACTGCAGTGCATGGAGCAGCACAGGCCAGACTGGGACGAGGTCTGGGCGAAGTACGATGCAAGTGCGCGTAGCAGCCCCTACAGCAGACGAGAGAGCTGTGACGGAAGCTGTGTGCCAGCGCACCCTTAGAGAAGCGCTGCTGTACCAACCAGATGTTCAACGCACTGGCAGGCATGGTGCAGGGCGATGCTGAGCAGACGCCCCGCGCTGAGAAGGGGGAGGCTGTCAGAGCAATGAGCTCTCTTGTAAAGCGCAAGGTAGCACAAGCTACTAGGGGCATCACAAGACCTCCTCTACGGCTTGGAGGCCCTATGCTGCGCAACCGCAATGATCTCATGCGCGTGTAAGCTGTGAGCGCAGCGTTGCAGGGCAGCAGCAGCAGCAGGCGTGCTCAGCGAGAGGAGCAGCAGTGCGCATTACACAGCAGCGGCAGCAGCAGCACAGCAACAGCAGCAGCAGATCAAACATACATCGCACATCGCACACACACAGTTTGAGGTATACAGCACAGGAGAGAGGGGAGAGAGAGGGTTACAGAGCAGACACAACAACACACAAACAATTGGCATGCAGCAGTTTTTCCTAGCTGCACGGCACACACAGAAGTGAGAGGCGAGAGGACATATACACGCACACACAGTCCTCTTGCTTCTCCCTCTGCATTAGAAGATGCGCTCGAGGTTGGCGCTCATGGCAGAGCGAGCGCATTGCTTAGATATGTAATCCTTGTTGACGAGCTCATCACTAAAGTAGCCAACGTACATAGAAGCAACAGCAGATGTAAGTGCTAGGAGTTTGTGTTCAAATGATCTTCTTGCAGTGAAGTCAAATTCACTTGCGCACTTCGACTTGAAGCTGTGCGACCACTGGTAGGCTGCGCGGCACTGAGTGGCTGTATCAACAATTCGTCCAACAATGTGCCACTTCAATGGCGAATAATACAAACATAACTTATACCTCGAAACACAGGACACAGTACAAAGGTCATAATGTACATACTTTGACGGACTGCGCATTATGCAACCGTCGACAACACTCTCGCTGCCTTACTTGTAAGCTCCGTCATGAACTTTGAATGATAAGTACAATGTATGTATGAAAGCAAAGCTCAACCTTGAAAATGCCCGGAAGATTCTGCGACACATAGAGTATAGGAGTCCCTATAGTGATGTGACAGTTTCAGACCCCAAGGGACACTCTCCTGCCAACGACAACAACATGGAGTCAACACACGATAGTAGAATAGGAAGGTAGTTCTTTGGTGAATGTCTTGTCACGTGTCATTCGACTGAGTGTGCCAAATCTAACAGACAGTTACATGAACAAGAACCTTTTTAAGACCCTCAGCACACACACTGCCATTAATGCTAGCTATCAGTGTTACGTGGTACTGCTATAACCTACAATCCTCATCCCCTAGGCTATACATGCTTGTCCCAAGGATGCTCGCCGAATCACTACACTACTGCCATGCTGTTTTGACAGTCAATGACTCATACTCCACACGATCACACTTACTGTTCGCAAGAATGCATACTCCACATGGCAGTCACTGCAGGCCCGAGCTACTGCTACAGACATCAACGTCCATGTCATAGCACCGCTCTGGAATCAGAGTCTCTCTCTCACAAGAGGCATCCTAAGTGATGCCATTTCATGCGTGTCATGATAACATACAGTCAATGAAATCACTGATGTCACTCAGTGTTGAAGCCTCGCGCCTTTAAGCGTTGTTCATAACTGCTGCCCCTTGCTGTGCTGCCAGCAGCTGATTAACAGTTCTAGTTAGTGCAGCTACATCTTGATTCAGGCTAGCAACTTGTGCATACAGTGGGTCTATCACTCTCCTCAAGTCGGCGATCTGGATAGCACTCTCTCGTGAGAGAGCTTGCTCAACCGCCAAATCAGCTCTCAGTTCACTGACTGTACGGGTAGCACTCTCAAAGCGCTGCTCTGCCAGCTCTGCGCGCTGCAGCGCTGCAGTTAGTGCCACATCAGATCCAGGTAGCCTATCTGCAAGCTGTTCATGCACTACCACTGCCTGCTGTGCAGTGCTAGCACTAACACCTCCAGGTACTGCTGCTACACTTGCACCACCAACTGAAACTGCAGGCTGCACTGCAGAAGGCTGCCCAGTACGAACCAGCACTGCGTACATTGAACCCTGTAGAATTGCAGCCACAGTAGCTGTAGCACATATAGATATAGGACCATACTGCTGCTGTTGTGCTGCTATCACTTCAGTAGCAGTTGGTCCAACATGCTGCTGCTGTGGTGCTAGTAATACTTGAGTAGTGTTTGATAGTACAGCACCAGATGGGATAGCTAGTTGATCGATATCAGCAGGAAGCTCTGTCTGAGCATCATACCAAAATACTGGTGCCTCTGGATCTAGTGCCCCTGTATATCTCCAAAGGGGGTACACTGCCACTGCTGCCACTAGCAGTGTAGCCCAGAGTGAGGTGCACTGTGTTGCATTGAGCGCTTGCACCAAGAACTCACACATGATACTGCTGTTGTCATTGAGGCAGCACTCGGTTCCGTATATATGACATAGCTGCTTGAAGGTGAGCTCGATAGCTATGCTACGCAATGCAGTAAAAGACAGCTGCTTGAAGGTGTACAAGTGCCGCTACGATAGTTGCTGCGCATGGATAGCAGACACCACTGACGTTGCTATGCAGTACACAACTGAGCAGATGCTGTGGGTGCGTTCACAGGGCATCACTCTATTAGCAGAGCATAGGATCAAGCTGGACCAGCGCACTAGTATTGTATGAGCACAAAGCGTGAGTTGACTATGTCTAGCGCATATCAGAAGTCTGCTGTTACGACCGCACGATGCTGCTAGTTCATCACACTGAGTTTGCCAGTGGGGGGGCTGCAGAGGCTAGCTGTGTACTGGATATAGCGTAGTGTTTACGCAGTGTGAACACAGCAGCTTAGCTGCACATGTGGCATTCTTTAATTGATACCTTACGACAAAAGACCTGTTCTTCACTTCATGTTTGCGTTTCTTTGTTGACTGCTGTATCAAACCTAAGCTGAACTTGAAGTCGTTTTGCATGCATGCTTGTTGATCATCTCGGTCTGCTGAGCTTCTGTTACAGCAGTCGCCATACGGAAACGCCTGACAAAGTGAAGGCACACTGAGTGTAGCTAAAAACGACACTCTATGCAGAGCAGTTGCACGTACAGCTGTGTGCAAGCAATTGCCAAGCATATATTATAGTACAATATCACAAGCATGCGTTGAGCGAGGCGTGAGCGTCTGCCGTTCACACTGCAAATGGCGGGTCAGCTTGCACACACATACGCACACTGTTTATCTACTGGGCTGCTGCTTTCTACTGATACTAGTGCTCGAATCTGTATCACAGTAGCTGATGCAGCTGTCCTCTATGCGAAGGGTGACAACTGCTTAATGGTATCATAGTGCGCACATGCGGTGACTAGAGCTACGAGCCACCTCCTGTTGCTGTCGCTATTGCTGCTGCGCTGCTACTAGCTATACTGCTTAAATCTATGCTGCCAAAGATATGCAAATACTGTGCTGCGGCTGCTATTGTCATCGCTGTTGCTACTGCTACTGCTACTGCTGCTTTCTCGCTGTCACCGCTGAGCCGAGACAAGACCTCTCATTACAAGACATACTGCTGCTTGCAGCTGTCATAACATTGCCATGACGTTCAGTCAAGTTGTATGTGAACATTACTGGCACTATGCATAGCCCCACAGGCATGGACTCGCATGCATAGACTCGCATATGTCTTGCTATGAGTACTCATGGGTTGATGGCGCCATTGTCACGTGCTTGCTGTAACTCTCTACTAGGCAGTAGCGTCACAACTGCGTCCAATTTGATGTCAATTCCACATTAACAGCTTGTATTACACGCTTGCCAGTGCTTTGAGAGACATAGCAATCTGTTGTGTTGTATGAAGTAGTGTTGTATGCAGCGCACATAACAGAGAATGAGCTCATCAGCTATATGTGCAAGCGTTCGAGCTGTTGAAATTTAACATGCGCTAATAATTTGAGCACCATTGACAGCGGAAGCGACAAGCACTTGTATACTTGAGTACACAAGGGCGCAGACAGTGGTACATGAGCACAAACATATTGTGAATGTTAGTGCCGTATATATGTATACTAAAGTAAAACACAAATAAGTACGTGTTTGTATATACCTGAAGTAAGTGGCACATTGAGAGAACTGGTTGTCTGTACCAGTAGCAGCACTAGCAGTATAAGCTCACTCATTTGGCTTATACCAGCTGCTTTATTTGGTACAGTAATCTTGACAGCTCTGCGCACATTAGTACACAAGCGTGCACAGACAGTAGTACATGAGCACATACAGGTTGTTTATGTATGTGTTGTATATGCATATCCTGAAATGGAAAAGTATGTGATTGTTTATACCTGAAACAAGTGGCGTGCCGAGAGAACAAGTGTTTGTTCATACCAGTAGCAGCACTAGCAGTGCTAGCTCGACCATTTGGCCAGCACCAGCTGCTTTATTTGGTGCAAGAACTTGTATAGCTCTTACGTGCACTCATTACATTGTTCAATTGTAAACGAAAACATAATCTGTTTCATGACAAGTGTTGCCATTGCTGTCATGCCACTGAGTATGCTTGCTGCTGTTGCTGTGCGTAGAATTGCTGCTGTTGCTGTTACTACTACTAACTGATGTACTAGTACCATCACGCCAGCTTTGGATAGTTGCAGCTAACAGCAATCAGATGACTGCATTCCAGCACTGTAAATGGCTGATTGTTGGACTTGGCAGCGGTAGGCACGATATCAATGACCACCATACTGTTGTGCTGTTGTTATCAGTACAAAGCTTGCTACTCCTCGCTTAGAGCGTACTGTGACTCAGTTGCGTGCAGGAGTGGTATCAATAAAACTGTCACTTCGTAGTATATGCTGTACTGATCTGACAGTCCGTCACCAGTGCCTTATTGGAAGCTGAGGTGGCGTCTGGATTGTTGCTATAGATCATTGTAAGTCAACAGTTAGCACAGTAGTAATCGCCACCATTGATATGCTCTGTGATAGCCTGTGTCACTACGTTGCAACCTGCTCAATCGCTATACACCTAGCAGCATCACTCGACGATGTGTGTGGAGAAAGCCCTCACTGCTTCATTGATAGTGTGTACTACTGCTCAGTTTTCTGCTGTTGTGATTACTGTAATAGCTGCTGTTGCTACTGTGTTGGTGGTCACCATGTCATAGTACTGATGCACCTCAAATGCTACTACGTGCAGCTGAACTGTGCTGCTGCTGCTGCTGCTGCTGCTGCTGTTTTTTGATGTAGTAGTACTAACAATCCTGCTAGCTATAGCTGTGAGAGCCTACAGCTTCGCTAACAAGTGCCAGGTGTGGCCAACCAGCCCACAAAGACCGCTCACGCTGCTGTAGTAGCAGCAGTAGTGCTAGCTATGGCTATGCGAGCCCATAGCTGCGCTACACTACTGACTGCTAGATAACATCATGCAGCGTAGCAAACCATACCGCTGCTGTTGTAGTAAGATACTGACTTTTCAGGATAGTCATCATGTGTATTGAGTGTGCGCTTTACAGACTTTACAGAGTATCATCTTAGGAGTATGCTCTACTATGCTCAACTGCATACATTAGAGCACTGCAGCTCAGCTTGTGCCTGTTATATGTGAATAGTGCAAGAGTCGAGCACAGTTAGGTACCATTGTACACTGTGCGATTTCGAGATTGCTTGATGCACCAACGACATGACCGGCTAAGCAGCGACTTTATACACAACATATAGCGTGTATATAACATACACCGTTCGCAGTCAAAGTATCAGTTACTGACCTGAGTGACTAAGCTGATTTGCCCCTTGTTGTATCACGTATATGTAGCACTATTAGGCAAGGAACTCAAACATCGTATCTGCAAGTAGTAATGCTGCTTGCTGCTGCTACTATAGTGTCTGTGCATAACACCAAACCAGCTCGATGTAAACAGCATGCACCGCAGTACGTCAATCTTGTTGTGCTCTATGCAGCTGCAGTTGTTTTTGTCAGTGCATGTACTATATCACATGTGCTGTTGCCAAGAAGTCAATGGTAGTAGTGCCAGTAGTAGTAGTACTAGTATTGTTAGAGCTACACTGTAGTGTAGTAATGATGTTGCTGTGAGTAAACAAGTGCTATTACAAGCCTACCTGTTGGATTGTGAAGCATGGCAACATGTAGCAGAGCATAAGTGGTAGTTCAAGGTGTATTTGTAAACTGCAGATATAAGTTGAGCGCTCATGCCATCAAGGTCAGCCATGCGCAGCAGCTATACAGGCGCCATTGCGCAGCACTTACCACAGTAGCTCACACTGATGCTGCATAGTAGCTCACACTACCGGTCAAGTTAATACTCTGAGCATACCTCACCTTGACATCAACCAGTACTACCACCCATTCACAACACCAATGTTATCACCATATCTCCATGTACCACGGATCAAACCTTGGTGTGACACGATGTACTTGTATCGAGGATCTGAGCTGCTCAAGTGAGTGCTTGTAGTGCTCAAACACATAGAGTGTATGTAGTGATGCTGGTACTACACTGTTATCTGAAACACTGTTCATGAGGTAACACAGCCCTACATGAAGGATTTCTAGTGCAGCAGGTAGTACAGCTGGTAACTCTTTGCAGCGAAATCCAGCTAGTTTTAGCTCTTTTATAACCATTTGGAAGTGCTGGTAAAGGCCCCCACGATGTATCTTGTCTAAGTACTTCCAATGATTCTGGTAGCACTACGTTTGCTGCAAACTCTAAGTTGCACACATCAAGCACTTTCAGTAGTGGTGGTACAGTCTCTAGTTTATACCTTGGCTGTACCTTACGACTAAGCTTGATGTATAGCTCAGTGATAGTATCTGGTAAATCATCTAGTCTGTGTAGATAGTGAGCTCCAACATCAAGAACCTGTAAGTTTGGTGGCCACTCAGGCACCTTAATAGTCTGTGTTTCAGCGAGTTTCAGGTGAGTTACTGTTGTTGGTATATTCTCAAGTGGTATATTCATTGTCATTCTATTCGCACTGTGCATCTGTAGTTTAAGTAAGCCATGTGGCAGTGCTGGTAATGCAAATCTCATGTTTGTAGTATGTAGCTCTAACAGTGTTGATGGTATAGTATCCCATGCTAACATACTGCAATCAATAGTGTACAACTTTTCAAGTCCATCAGGTAAGTCTATTCTGAAGCCAATGTGTGTAATGTTTAGTGTCTTTACACTGCGTGGACAGTATACTATGTCACACTGTCCCTGCACAAATCTGAATGATTGTGCTTGTCTGATAGTCAGTGTATGTAAGCTCGCAGGCATATTCTGTAGTAGTATCTTAACTGTTGCTGCATCTAATCTCTCAAAGTTGTCTATAGTGCAACTTGTTAGACATTTGCTGACCAATGATTGCTGTATTACCATATGTGAAAGTGCTTGAATCACATCAGGTGTCACATTACCAAGCTGTAAGTGTAAATGCTTGATATTGGTGTGCCTCATTATAGACTGCATAGATTCCACTGTTATGCTGTCAGCAATTGTAATGTTGACTGGTTGAGGACTGACTCGTACTACTGCATAAGCAGCTGTAGTAATCAGATTTGCCGCAACTGGTAACCAGTGCGCATTGCCTGATACTTCCAAAGCATCAATATGTTTCGCTGCATTGTCCAGCCGCTGCTCTGTTACTGTTAGCGCACTGCTACTACCAGTCGTTAGTCTTAGTGTTGCCTGTATTTGCTGTGTAATCGATGATACTGTGTATCTGATAATCTTGATTATAGCCTGTAATAGCAGTACTACCATCACTACGAGTTGTACTACCATTGATGTGACTGCCACGACAACTAACATGACCACAGTAAACATGTGCCAGATTGATGATAAAAGTTGCTGTGTCACATAGAACCATACAATAAGAGCTGCGTCTGCCTATTTTAGGTAAAAACAAAACAAGAAAACCAAGCAAAACATGAAAACTCGCACACATACAGTCGTTTGGCGCGCAATCAACATCAGTGGGTACTAATACAGCTGAGTGCAAGCGAGTAGTAGTAGCGGTACAAACAGCAGCAATGCCATTGAATTGATACAGCAACTCACCTCATTCGCTGAAGCATCAGTTGATGCTGCTGCAGCTATGGTCTGCGCACTGGCTTTAAGCTGTTGTATGTCAAGGCTATCACTGCTGCCCATCAAGTAGCGTAGTACAGACACAATGCGATGATTGATGTTTGCGATGCCATTCGGATCGATCGCAGTGGAGCTAATAATGACTTCACACTCATTAGGGTTAGTGATGCCTTCCACATGATGATCCAGATTTTTAGCAACACTAGAGTTTGCTTCGCTACTGTCTTTAGCTGCGTCAGCAATAATTCCATCTGATGTATCAGTTGTCTTTGTAGTGTCCTTGTCAGCAAGATAATTTACTGAAACATTGTTCGTGTGTGCTTCAACTATGCGCTTCTGTACCAACGCCTGTGGTACCGTACAGTGGCAATAGCGCACAGTGATTTACAGCTTAGTGCGAGCAGAACCAGAGCTGACTATGATAATGATGTTTGTAGCGCTGAAGTTGATTTAATTTTTGAACAATGAGGGGACATTATCTTAGGAACACACACTATTGAACTGCGCAGCTGATGCTACAGCATGTCGTAAGACAATACAAACATACCTCAAGTCGCTGTGCAATGTCCTTTATTACTTTTGCTGAGGCTTCATGTGATGCTGCTGCAGCTGTGCGCCTGACATGAAGTTGCAGCCGCTGTAAGTCAGTACTGCTGCTACTGATTAGTAAGTACCTTACTACAAACAGGGCTCCATGATTGGTATAGTTGATGTCACTCTTGATGTCAGCATTTTTTATTACAGTGGAACTGTTCGTGGTGAAGTCGTAGCCACATGTGGTGTTTGTGTGGTCCACAAGCTGTTCCACAGTTTCAGCATCGTGCAACTCTAACTCTGATGCACTGCCGTCTGTATCTAAGTTAGCCATGTTTGAATCCAGACCACCAATTGTCTTTGATTCAGTGCTACGAGCCAAGATGACTGCCTGTTCAATAGTGCACACGAGAAACACGTACGTGATAGCCCACATAAGCGCGCGAGCTTTTAGTGCAGGAGCTATGTCCATCATTTTAATACGCAGTTGTTCAACTCATAAACGCAGTGCAATCAGTCTTGGGAAGCAAATGCACATGATGCCAATACCTCAAATCTCTGTGCAAAATGTGCTTTCACGTAAGTCTTTTTATCGTTCATACATAAAGCTTTCTTCAAGTTTCTTCGAGTGCACACAAATTCATCACGCAGTGAGTTCTTTACTGTGATCTGTAGTGCCACACAAGAGAATGTTTCAGCAAGTGTATGACAGTCAGATCTGAAGCGGATATCTGGCGAAGAGCAAACTGCCAAGTACTATGCGGCTGGAGCATCACAGCGAAAGATATGTTTGCTAACCTCAAGTTCTTGGACTTCAGACTTCACTGAGTTTTTCTTGTTGCGTCCTCTTTTAGTCAACTGGTGAGAAGTTGCAGGCACAGAATCGTTGATGATTGTCAGCGAGGGCAAGCAAAGGAACTAAACGAGCTCGCTGAGCACACACGCACCATTTGTCGACCCCATTGTATTAGGCGCTGTTCTCCAAAACCTCCAGCATGAGCAACCGGGTTCGCTGCAAGAGCCAGAACTCCCATCAGCGTGGTCACGCTGGTAGTAAGGCAAGAGGCCTGCAACAAACACACGCGGACAAGATCAGTTGGATAACACATTCAAACTTTAATCATCGCAACTGGGCGTGAGCATCACCTGGTAGCCGAAGCTCAACAGTAGCACGAGCGTAAACAAGATGAAGCTCTGCATGATGCTGGTAAAAAGCGGTGTAATCTTGAACCGAATTCAGCTGTAACGGTTTTGCTAGGTGTGCTCCGTTCCAGTTTCATTAAGCACCAGCTGCAAAGCTGTTAGGGGCAATTGCTTGTGCAGACGCTCTGCAACAATTGGTTGTGGGAACCCTCCCCGAGCTTGCGGAACCTTGCAAGTATACGAGCCCTGTACTTGCATGAACCAGAAGGATGCTAGCACCATAGGACAGAGGTGGAACTGCCATGATGCCTATCAAGAGGGCCTACGTCATGCTCAACCAGTTCGAGCGCCACTTCTTTGGAGGCTACGACATGCTACTCTTTGAAAGCACTCGCGAAGCATTGCGAGACAAGAGCCTGTCACAATGGCTCGCACCAACCATAGGCCAGCTTGACATCTCTGAGGTAAGCCATCTTGGCAGTATGAACGCTTAGAATTTGTACTGCGGACATGCACTCTTATCAGTCAGTTCAAGCATGCTTGAGCATCCACAAATGCGTTTGCTACCAGCTGACCGCTTGCGTGTATCTGCCATTCCTTGCCAACAGAATGACAAGGAGTGGAAAGTAGCTGTTGATCTACCTGGCCTCAAGAAGGATGACATCCGCATTGAGCTGGATCATGCCATGCTGATCATTGAGGCTGAGCGTTCAGAAGATAAGCAGCAGAAAGGAGAGACATTCACACGCAGAAGCGCACCTTTGGCGTTGCAAGCACTTGAGGACGCGCGATACGCAGATGCTTGTCATAGCAACGAAGAAGGCCTCATCTCTTGTAGCAAAGCATGAATCCAGATCGCTGCATTCGCTAGTGTACGCAGCTAGCTATGCAGCAAAAGTGACAGTTTGCGAAGCAGATGGTATGCTCTCTATGCAGCGGCATATAGGATTGAAAGCGTGGCATGAACTTGAGAACTCAAATACATGAACCTGAACTCTGCTGCTAGTGCAAAATATAGTCTAGTGAATCTGCTTCAGAAAGCTCGCGCGTACCAGACGGTTGAAAGGTGAAGAACTTCACATCTTGCCAATCATTCTACGTGTGCTCTACCCTTGGTCTTCGCTAAGGCTGCTGTGCAACTTTTCGCAATGCGTCCATAATCACTGCACAGTGGCATTAAACGTTGTTGCCAACAGAGGACGTGCACAGTGCCGTTACATTGACTGCAGCAGCCTACCTCATTGTTATATTGATGTACATGGTTTCTTTGATACACATTCAACAGCAGAATAACAATGGCAGAATGCAATGTTATGCAACTAGAGTACATACGATGTCACAGACAGCTACAAGTCAGCTATGTAAGCTTGCAGATGCTGGTAATCGATTTGGCAGCAGATCAGCAGTACGCGCAAGGACAGTGCAGTTCAGCAGGGCACTTCAAAGCACTACAGGCTATGCCTGCTTTGAAAGCACTGGCATGGCTTCAGCAGAGTGTTGTGCAGTGCACTTATGCAGCACGTCTGTACAGCAGTGTGCACAGCGTGAGAGGGCTGAGTCATGGCAGAAAGGTGTAATCGTACGCTGACTATCGTAGTAAGAGCACACCTGCAGGGTTACCATTGGCATGTAAACACTAGTTGTGAACACCTCAAACTACAACTAGCAACACAAACTGATAGAGCACAAATAAACACACATGACTACATTAGGCATATCTATATGTGGAGCACGCTCTCGAGCGTTTGCTAGTCTTTTGTTGTTAAAAATTAGTATTTGCTGAACATGCGCGCAGCGCATTTGCCTCTATACTACGCATGGCTGCCATAGCTATGACGCACACATGCTTTCAGTGCCCATATCACAATCGCACAGTGTCGGGTGTAGCATTGCCAGCTTGATCACGCATTCAGCTCATGATATTCTAATTAGTGGTGCCATCACTAGCACCTCTCTGCCAGCGTTCTGTTTCAGCTTACATCTACATGAGTGAGGGACAGCTACATTGCTGTTGAGTGCAGCCACTGCAACCACTACTCAAACTTGACTCTGTGCACCAGCTGCGCCATTGATGACAGCAAGCGCTAAGCTGACATCATCAGCGTCACGTTGTGCGCTCAGCGCCTGTCCCTGTGCACTCACTGCTTGCACATCCTGCGCAGTGATTCGCACTTCAGCATTACGAATGGCTTGCTCAAGCACAGCCACACGTCGCTCTGCGCGCTGTGCACGCTGCACAGCTGTATTCAGTAGCACGATCAGTCCACGCTGTGTACGTGCACCACTCTCACCTACTTCATCACCAGGCTGTGGCTCACTGTTGGCATCATAGTAGACCTCCTCATTATCAGCAGCTACTGCATCTAGATCACCTACTGCATCTCCCAACGGCTCTGCCACCATTGGAGGCGCGTCACCTTGCAGTACAACTGTTACTGTTCCTACTCGTAGTAGTGCATCTACTACTGCTGCTACCACTATGATGCCAAAGCAGAGCACGCCCAGTGTGATTGCTGATGCCAGCACATGTGCATCACTGTCAAAGATGTTGCAGTGAGATAATACAAAGCTGTAGATTGCAGCTGTGCCACTCACTGTGTGTCCAGTCACATAGTAGTACACCTGCTGAGCTAGTATCAGCACTATTGCCTGCACCATAGCTTTAGTAATGTGTGGTTCAGTCAGTGTAGCACGGTGTGCAGCAGTAGCAGCGCGCCACGTGTGCTGCTGCTGAGCAAATCTGGCCATAACCACCAGTGTCATCAGGATCAAATCACCTCGTGCGCACATGTATGCAGTAGTAGAGTCACCAATGAAGTAGCTTCTGTCTAACACAGTCATGAGGTAGTCAGGTTCCAATGCACCATGATCTCCGGGTCCTGCTAGTCGTTGCAAGAATTGAGGGAACTCAATGCTAGTTCTAATACCATACTTGGAGAACTTTGTCTCAAGTTCTTGCAACAGTGCCTGTCAGATTGATCGATTCATATTGTAAAGTATACCAGATT
This sequence comes from Heterococcus sp. DN1, assembly GCA_000498555.1. NCBI lineage: Eukaryota > Xanthophyceae > Tribonematales > Heteropediaceae > Heterococcus > Heterococcus sp. DN1. The sequence goes on along the minus strand of AXNI01005593.1, from coordinate 117 downwards.
GCATGTTGTATCAGTACTCGCATTCCAATGCATATCAATGACAGCACATAATGTAGCTCAATGCCTTCACAGTAGTGCCGTACTACGCACTATAGCGCATTGGTGTAGCATCTAGCA
>AXNI01005558.1:0-11322 GCA_000498555.1 Heterococcus sp. DN1 | reverse complement strand
ACAAATAAGACGCTGAGTACTGCCTTCATTCACGCAATCAAGCGTAAGTGCACACTGCGTCAGTCATACGCTATATAGACTGGCTACAAACTTACGCATAAGCATTAACATGTTGCACTATCATCTACTACAACGTACCTTTACTCTAGCTTTCAGCAGAGGCAGGCGCGTCACAAGGACGGCTGGTGTAGTGTCAGCTATAATGTGTGTCACATCTACACTCAGGCAGGGGGCCAGTGTGCCACAGCGCAGTGCTACTTCTAGTGCTACTGCTGCCAGTGGTGTGTAGGGCAGTCGTGCTGCTGCTGCCTGCTGCTGTGACCTCTGCGAGCCTGCCTCTATCCCTCCAAAGTCACTGTATGTGTACAAACAAAGAGTGACTAACAGTCCCACGTACATGTAAGAAAGAACTACTTGAGTGTGTGATCGCATGTGTACAAAGTTACTTCGATGTGTAAATTATACACGATGTTGGACAGCGCGCACTGAAGTAGCAATAGCATCTTACAAGGCTGCTCGCTAGAGCTCCGTTTAGCGCAACAGCATCATTGTTTGGCACTCTGTGTCAAGGTGAGCGTGAGGAGCGTTTAACTGCTGTGCATAGTGTGTCACACTATATAACATGTATAGTGTAGCACGCACCTGTACATGTCTACATACACTACGCAGTTGTCCCTCCAGAAGGCAGTGAAGGGTGCATCTATTAGTGTACCACCACCACCAATGCTGCTACTAGAGGTGATGTCACTAGTGCCTACATCAATGTCTGCTTCATTGATCAGTGCTGTGACAGCATCCTCACGCCTCCAGTCCCAGTCTGAGTCAGCTCCTGGCATCACTGAGAATACCTGTAAAGTAGTATGCAGTGATGCATGTGCGTACAAGATGTGCTGCTGAGTGTTAGTAGTGTCATTTGCGCAGTATGCAATGCATCGCGTTCGTCAATAGCAGCATGATGAGTTAGCTATGTGCGGCAGGAACCACTTTGTCTACGGCTACATCTTAGCCTATATGCAATACTGCTGCAGCAGCAGTGTATGTCCAACAACATTCATTTGGCAATGCGTGCTATTGTTGAGACTGAGCATTATGTCTGTCGCATTCTGAAAGTGTCATTAGAAGTGCCAACATCAGGAAAACGGCAGCTGCTAGCTTGGCCAGCCTGTCTTCAAGAGCAACATTCTTTACAGAATAGCGCTGCCAAAGACAAAGTCTGCCAAGGACTGCAGCAGCCATTGCTTTGTTGTCGGCAAGATAGGATAGGCAGTCTGCAGTAGTGTGCTACAGTGATCGCTCGCGAGCAAAACTGCAGCGAGAGTATAGTCTGAGTAAGAGATGCTGTCAACAACAGTTGGTACACGGTAGCAGATTACAAGTCGCGTGCAGTACAACTCACTACTGTCAGTACACAGCAGCAGTTCTGCGCAAAGCATTGCTGAAATGCTGCAGCATCATTGTATGCAAACCAGTGTGGCGTGTATAAGCAACGCTGACTTGTCGGTAGCAGCGTTTGCAGGGGCAGCTACACGAAGCTGTGTGCGCTGCTGGCCTCTTCTGCAGCAGTAACTCATGGTTTGTGCGGTGCTGCATAAGATAGAGAATAGCAGCGGTTTGAGCAATTGTAAGCCCTCTACAACCACTGCTGTCAACGAGCTGCTGCTACAGCACAATGCACGCAGTATGTTTCACACTGCAGAAACTGAACAACGACATCAGTCTGCATGCAGACTTAGTGCGAGCTACTTCTGCTATCGCAGTGTAGTTACAACCACTGAGCGTGAGCAAGAGCTAGTTGCTCCCTCATAGGAAAGAGTACACGAGTAGATTGCTACTGGCGACAGGACCACCACCACCAGTAGTGTACACACTGACCATCGCTAGCGCATGGTGTGGTCGGGAGTCGGTACGTACGCATTGCACTAACGCGCTAGGTTGGGCAAATCTTCTCGCAGCGCCTGCTGATAGATCGATCATACGGCAGCTACTTTCGCAGCTAGCTCTCTTGAGCTTACAGCTCTCATGTGCGAAATTGTGAGTTAAAGACTACCAAAAGCCAAGACCTGGCTGCAATGATCTTCTTGCAAGCAGTGGTCACGCCATAGCTGCAGCGCACTGAGTGTACTACACACAGCGCATCACTACTACTGCTGCTGCTGCAAAGGAGCACCGACAAGCGCATGACTTTCATCTCGTATGAGGCACGCCCTGAGCTCATATTGCTGCTGACGTGTACTGACGATGCAGGGTGGCTGCAGTAGCTAGTATTCTCAGCTGTGTATGCTGTGTTAGCAGTGACCACTAACTGCTTCAAACTAAATAGTAGTTAGTGCAGTTCGTGTGCTAATCTTCAGTGCTTTAGTGCTACGCTTTGACATATTGCAGCGTCAGTGTGCACATGGTGGTGTGATACACCTGAACACATGCCGACTCGCTAGCAGCAATATTTGCTGTATGCGCTGCCGGCCTGCTCTCAGACAGCGACTCACGGTGTGTGAGGTGCTGCGTAAGATCAGGTCTAGCAGCAATCTCAGCGATGGCAAGCCCTCTACAGACAGTACTGTCAACGAGCTGCTGGACAGTATCATGCATGCAGTATGTTTCATTCACACACCAGAGACTGACAACGGCATCAGTTTGCATGCAATGTTAGTGCGACTACTGCTGCTATCGCAGTGCAGTCGGAAGCACAAGTTGCCACAGGCACCACACCGGTGGTGTAAATCCTGCCCATCGCTAGCAGCACACACAGTTGAAGCCAGTGGTAACGACTTAATGTCTTGCAGCAGCGCATGCCAGGGCAACAAGCGCAGCTATGTCATCAGCAAGCCTTCTAATGATGGCACCTTTCTGAGTGAAGATGTTAGGTAAAGAGGGCTTTGATATGAAACTCAGCAGCACTGATCTCTCCGCAAGCACTGGTCAGGTGACATAGCTGAAGTGCACTCGGTATACTACGGACAGCGCATCACTACTGCTACTGCCACTAGTAAGCACCAGCACGCAGCTGCTGGCCAGCAGCAATGCGGTGCTGCGACACTCCGTACTGTTGCGACTGGTGCTTTCGGTGAAGCGCATCAGTTTCATAGTACATGCATGCAATGAGCTAACATTGCTGCTAAGAGCTACTGACGCTACAGCTTGTCTGCAGTGGCAGTTACATTGTGCTAGCAGTCATCATGAATTGCTTGGGAGTGAATAGCAGCCAATACAGTGTCTACGAGCGCAGCAGTTTCTTGATGTAAGAGGGTACATCTTATGCTAACTGCTCAACGCATACTGCCACCTCGATGTAGCGACTTTGTGCAACGCTTGGCTGAGGCACTGCAGCGTCCATGTACATGTGTTAGTGTTATGTGTCTATGCAAGCGCTGACTCGTCGACAGAAGCGTCTGTGCAGAAGAGCTCACGGTAGCTGACTGCGCTGCTGACCCGTTCTCAAGCGGCAACACACCTTGTAGTGAGTTGCTGCTCAAAACGTTGGACGGCAGACACTGCTGTCAGCTAGATGTTCAACATAACATCATACGTGCAATTCGTTTCACGTTGTAATGCAACGCTTGACAGCTGGCACAGGATCCCGTCCAGCCACTAAATGCCCATCATGTGTAACACAAGTAACCTTACAACAAAGCCGAGTTAGCAAGGGGAGTAGTCAGCAGTTGTGCAGCAGCACTGGTCGCAACATGCAGCTGTGGAGCTATATTAACCACTAATCGTGTTCGAGTTGCGGCTCTTTCGCAGCAGACGCAGCCTAAGGACAGCTAGTGAGGTCTGTTAGCAGCAAAGCCTTGATAGCAACCAGTGCTCACGTGCATGCCACTATCACACGCATGCGATAGCAACAGCTTTCGTCGCTGCTGAGGATACTTGTTGCGTAGTCGATGCTAAAACAGTATTCAGAAACACAGGAACCGGCTGGATCGAGACTGTGGGAGCAACAGCTGCGCTGATATTGAGTGACAGTAGATGCACGAGCACCTCTTGCAGCTATAGCAGCTGTAGGAGCAGTAACAGCTGCATAGCAGTGTGTGCTCCACTGCCTCCTCACTAGTAGCAGCAACGGTCTCTGCATGCGCTGAGGCTCACAACTCGTTAAGCACAGTGGTCGAAGATAACGACTACAACTGTTTGAGTAGCCAGCCCACTTTGCACAGTATCTCTGAGTTCCAAAGTTTCGCAAGGAGGACACCGACTTCGACAACCAGCAGTGTAGCACCTCCAGTCACTGCTTATTACGAGTAGTATGCTTCACTAGCGCACAAGCCACCTTGAACAGCAGCAAGCATGTACAGTGCTCGCAGTAATGTGGTTCATGGCGCTAACGCGTTCACAGTGTACTTGCCAACAGCATTCACCATACACAAAAACTGTCTAGCAGCAACAATGGCTGCGCACACTATAGCCTTTGTAACAGGTAGAAGTAGCGCGGCGCGCAGACAATTTCAGCTGTGCCTACATCAAGCCTTTCCTCGTGTAGCGCTGCTCTGTTTTGCTTGACTAGCGAGAACAAGCAAGACGATGGTTAGAGGCCAGCGATAGTCGCTAGTTGCTGGCACTGCCGCAAGCTAGTGTTCAGTCAAGACTGAGCGGCGGCACAGCTGTAATGTACGTGAACCGCACACATGCTTGTAGCAGTGACCACACTGTCACAGCGTAGCGCATGCACCAGGCATGGCAACAGAGTGTCTGTGTGATTACGCTGGCGAACATGATCTCGCTTGTACAGATGCAGCTTTCACAACATTTCCACCTTGACAGCAGCGTGTAAGTAACACAATCTGTTGAAAAGACAACACCACAACCAGTAATGGTATGATAATGCAGCCGTCTAGCAGATGCACATGCAGCCACGACCTGCTAGCACAACTGTTCACACAAGGTGGCGATATAGCTGTCTGAGCACGCAGCCTGCTTCACTAAGCAACCAGTTTGTCCGGAGTGCTTTGTAAGGCAAGCTACCAACGCAGTAGTAGCAACAGCCAAGCTGCGCTAAACAAATGCTGCTAGCGAGTGACTACACTAGCACCGCTTTAGCGCACAAAGGTTGCGCGCACATGACACTTATGTAGAAGCTCTGCGGTAGGCAGAGGGCTGTCACTGCTAAAGGAACCTCTTAACTACCTCACATGGTATCACTATCCGGAGTGATGCTTGCGAGGCAGCTGAGAGCATGGTCTTGCAGCAGTAGCAGCGTGTGTCAGCAGTGGTGCAATATGCTGTATGCTGTGACGCATCAACCTCATAGCGCTCTGTCACATTGCAAGCACAGCATGCTGTTGACTTGGCGGTGCTTTGCGCTCTGACTGCAAATGTGTGTAAGATTTTGTCTTCACATCTGGCAATCCTTCATATGCTGCTGCCGGTACCGCTGCAGCACAGTAGCAATAGCCTTGCACACTAACACTGCAACTGCTGATAGTAGCGCTCTCAGGTGTTACACTGGCAGTAGTGTAGTACTTGTGCAAGCTGCTGCCCTACTTGTAGACATTACGATGTACTCGTGACCATTAGATGCCTACACAATGTACAATGACATTGATGATATTGACCAGTGTACATCGCTGTGCACAACCTTGGAGGACAACCTGCTGCTCTCATGGAGACTCGCAGTCACGAGTTGAACAGCGGCACTGCTTGCAAGTACATTGCGTATGCAGCTATGTCAGTAGCTGGTCGCCCTCAAGCTGCAGCTCTTTCACAAAGATGCAGCACAAGGACAACCAGAAAGCACTAAACTGCTGTGAACACATCACAGCAAGCAACTGCTCAATGGCAGCGGTGCGTAAGAGTCTTTATGCAAGCTTTGAGATACTGCGTGTTCATCATGCTGCCACCATTGCTTTACAGAAGCAGCAAGAACGGCAAGCCACTGTTGTGTGGACCTCCAGAGCGCGTAGCATGACACCACTGGCTATTGTAATGTCACATCACGCGGCCAAGAGTATACATACAACAGAAGTTGCAGCGTGCTAGTACCAGAGCAAGATCAGCTGCCAGAGCTCATGGTGCACCGCTCTGCAGCACACGCTATGACCTGAATCTCACAATGAGTAAACTTCGAAAGAACGACAGAACTTTCCTAGTTTTCTGACAGAAGTTTCCTGGTTTGCTGATACACACTGGACGCCGCTTAAAGCCTGCTTCTCTCGCTGTACTTTGCAGTACCTTGTCAATTGCTTTGAAGTCTGATGTGTTATGAAGTGTAAAGGGAAATACACACACGCAGCAGACACTCACCTCACACAGGCTGTCAATGTCAGTTGGATCATGCCAGGAGTCCCCCCACTGGTCCTGTACAGTACCCAGTTCAGCAGCAACAGCAGCGCTCAGTGCTCTGATCTGACCTGGCCTTGGGAAGCTGCGTACACCGCTAGTAGCACACTGCAGCACCCAAGTTGCATCCACTACTACATGACGCTTCTCTGTTGATGCGCAATGCGTGTTATTTGAACCACAGTAAGGTGAGCGGTAACATTGTAGTGGTGGTACATTAGCACATGTTGCTCCTAGCAGTGCGCATCACAAGCTAGAACATCTTCTGCTACTATCACAACAAGCATGGTAATAGTGACACACTCAACTACTGAGCATAGCATAGTGGCATCAGGTACCAACTCCAGCCCCTTCAGCGCTACAGCAGCTGTTTCTAACACGACTACTAGCGATTACTACATCGGCTACTAGCAGTACATAACAGCTCAGCAGCAATATGGACATGTACTAGAATACAAGTATATATATGCAGTCAAAGCATATATATATTATATATATATATATAATATACACCTGCAATGAGAGCTTTTGTCCTAATGTCCATCTCCTTGCTGCCAGTGACAGTCCAGCAGCCAGCTACAACACAGCTGGTCTGCTCAGTAGGGTTACTAACAACAGTGCCCCCACCCTCTAGTATCAGTCTCTGCAGCTCACTGCGAGTGTACATGCGAGTTGGAGCACGCCTGCATGTTGTTGTGGTAGTCGCAGTAGCAGCAGTGATGACAGCATTGTGTCAACAATAGCAAGAGGAGTAGCGCTATGGACAGTGACTGCGGTATTAGCTGCCATGCTACAACGGCATAACGACAAGTAAGCAGCCTGTAGCAGCTGCAGCTTTGCTGCTCATGGCTGTATTGCAGCTGCTCAGAGTGAGCGCTCGATATGCAGGGAGGTGCGTCACTGCAGCAATATTTGCAGCAACTGTGCTTGCGCACTACACATTAGTGTTATCAGCAGTAACCACAAGTAACTTACTTGCGTGGTTTCTTAGCTGGTGTAGCTGCACCACCGCCTGCAGCAGCAGTGGGAGCAGTAGTGTCTGGCTCAGGCTTCACTGTCACAGCAGCTGTGATAGTAGTTGCAGCAGCAACAGTAGCAGTAGCAGTGGCTTCTTCAGTAGGTGTAGCTGTCTCTTCCTTCACTGGTATGTAGTACTCATTAGAGTATAAGCAGATCTGTGTGTGTATGTAGCGATGACAACATAAACGGACATAGCAACCAGCACCTTAGTATGCAATGCAGTGCAAGAAGCACACAGCCTTGAATAGACAGCATGGTGTGCTGATACGACGCACACATGCTACAACACTACCAAGTCGCAAGCCTAGCACGCACTGCACTGCTACACTTCAGTTGCAGGTGCCATGACGTCTGCAGCTGCTACAAGCACATTCTTACGTTGCCTATAAGCACTGACACATCCACCAGATAGCTCCGGCTTGTACAGCTTGTGTGCACAAGGATGCACAAAGAGCCACTCTACTTATGTACAACAGCTCTCTGTACTAAACGCGCTCTATAACCTTGAAGTGCTGAACAGTACTGTACGCAAGTCGTCTCACCTCAGTGTCAGCAAAGGCGTTGCCCTTCAGCTCAACGTCATCAGGCGTGTCCAGTGCGAACATAGAGCTCACCCTCACACCACCAGCACGCACTGCTCCGCTCTTCTTGTTCTTTCTACCAGTACCAGCTGCTGCTGCGCCGGCTTTAGGCCTCATTGTTGGGCGAGGCGCTGTTGTGCGTTAACAGTATTAACAGTAGTAGCAGGAGTGTATAGTCAATCGCAGTGTACAACAAGATCAGTGAGAAGTGTAAGCATGAATGAGGGCGTTGTTAAGGCTGGCAGCGTACCTCACCACATCGCAGCAGTGTATAGTGCAGCGTGCAGCAGTAGCTGTGCTGATCAGCGAGTCAGAGCACTGACAGCAGCACGTGTATACACACAAAGCGTTATGATAGGGTTTGCGTGATTACTCGCTGCCTGCAATGAGCTCAGCTTGTACTGAACAGACAAAGTAGAATGCTGAGGTGGAGTTCTAAATTTATGATGTTATGAACTGAGTTTATAAACTGAGCCTATAACTGAGCCTATCCACCTGCTCTGATGTTAGCTAAGTCTTCTATAGTGTTAACTTGCTTCCAGGTCTTGTCCCAGCGCACCTGTGCAGTACAGCAACATAACAAATAATCAAAGCTTTAGACAACATATATTAGGCAGTGCGGGTGATGCAGCCATGCAGCACGCACGCGCATTGAATGACTACAGCCACTGTGCTGCTCTCACACAAGTGTGCGTGCTGGTAACGCAATGCTGTACATGCAGACGTGCGCTGCATGTAAAGTGTGTAAGCAGTGGTACTACTACAGGTTGTAGCCTACATACACTGCAGTACAAGCTATCACTGACTGCGCTGTTCAGCTCTTTGTATTAATAGGGCTGTTCCAGGCGTACATGTTGATTATAAACTATTGTACGTATACACGTATATACGCGTGTATACGGCGTATATGATCTAAGAATGTACGTATCGAAACGACCTATGAATCACGGCAGCTTACCGCTATAGTCCTAGGGAAGCGCATCTGTATGTTAGAGCTAGTGCCAGAGCTGCCACACAGCTCTGCACACTTGACCTCTAGCACAACAGAGTCCTTAGGGTGTATCCACTTGTCTGGGTAGAAGCCTCCGTTAGCACTGTTAGCCTGTGGCAGGAAGGACTGCGCAGCAGCAATAGCAACAGTAGTAGCGACAGCGATAGTATCAGTAGTGTTTCAGCAGTAGTTGCAATTGCAGTACTATCACCAGTGTTACAGCAGTAGTTGCGATTGCAGTAGTATCAGTAGTTTTACAGCAGTAATTGGGATCGCATAGCATCAGTAGTGTTACAGCAGCAGTGCGTGAATGTGATAGTATCAGCAGTGTTGCAGCAGTAGTTGCAATTGCAGTACTATCAGCAGTTTGGTACTGTAACAGTCCTGGCAGTAGTGGTTAAGCAGCTGTGCTGCAGTCGTGCGCACTGCCATAAGCACATGCAGTACCGATAGAACCAGTGTTAGGACTAGCTTCTGCTAGTTACAGCAGCAACACATCACACAGCAGCGCCTGAAAGGAACAACAGCTTACCGGTATTCTGGGCTTCTTGTACTCAAACCACTTGTCCTTGGTGTGTGCGTGCAGTTTCTGCAGTACGAGCCACAGGAGAAGAAGTATGCACGGGCAGAGATGATTAATACTACTAAACTAAACGTGCTACCACGCCTCTTCGTCGAAGCTTCAAATCAGTGCTCAGCGCACTGCCCACAGTGATAGCGGTACTACAGCAGCAGTAGTAGTGCCTGCAGCAGTACTCTTCTAGAGAGCGCTGTGACGCAGCCGTGCTGACTGTTTGCAGCACTAGAGGCACGTGTGTGCAATTGCTGCAGACAACACTGTAAGCTTGAGCTGCGCATCATGCGCACTAGCACATACTACACACACTACGCAGTGTAAGCATACTGTATGAGCATAAGCACACATGTATGAGCACTGACTGCATAGCACTGCAGCACACACACTAGCACATACTACGAAGTATTGTTACAAGCACACCTGCAGCTCTGCAGTCTCTATGCCAGAGCCAACCTTGCCACAGGTGTACACCATGCACTGCTCATCTGTGTCAGCGTCCTCTTTGCTGCCAGAGCGAATAGCCATCAGAAAGCTGGTGAACATGCCACTGCGAGCGTAGCCAGCGAAGCCTGTGCCATAGAAGCCCCCTACTATGACTGCATCTATGCTAGGAGTCTCGTCTACGCTCATCATACAAAGCAGTAGTACAGTAGCATGTGTCCCCGCAGACAGTGAGTATACAGAGAGTACTTGCAAAACTAAGAGCGATGTAGCAGGCACTTAACACAGCAGCTGCTACGTGCTCAACAATAGCCCAGGGCACACGAACTATGACGCTCCAGTGTGTGTGCAGAGCCTGATGCGACGCATCCACAATACATACGTTGAGTGCATCTGAAAGTAGTGAAGGCAGCACAAGTACCTGAATAGTCTGGCTTTATCTTGACCCAGTGAACAAGGTTGCGGCCTGTGGCAGCAGCACGCACAAGCACCGCCAGTAGAGCACAGCGTGTAAGTTACCACTGTGACGCAGACTGCTAGCCGCACCGTCTAGCGTTTACTCTAGCATCTCACTGTGCAATCAGCACTGGCTATTTGCACCGTACAGCCGTTACTGCAGCATGCGCTGTATGACCAGCGCTGCAGACAGCATGCACGCACTCTACTCTGAAACAATCAAGCTGCTGCAAGAGCGCTACACCATCTTGCGGACAGCACACAGGTAACTGATAGACTATACATAGACTATACATAAGTTAGCACTCACTGTTGTCGCCCACAGTGTAGGGAGTAGTGAGGTCTTTGACCACAAGGCCTTCTTCGCGCCTGTCTATGACTCTCTGCTCAAAGTAGGTGTATAGCTCACTAGTGCGTACCTCCTCCTCACGCTCCCACACTTCTCTGCACTTGATCAGCTCCAGCCTGTGCTCTTCTTCTGTCACTATTGCCTGTTGTTGTTAGTGCACAACACAGTAGTTAGCAGGGCTGCTGGCGTTAGCGCGGTCAGAGAGTGCACTGCAACAGTGCGTCTACTTGTCTACAAGTAGGTAGCGCATGATAGCGATAGGTAGCGCATGATATCGATAGCATCAAGCGGCAGCGCATGCATGATGCTGCTGCATGATCATTGCTAGCACAGCACATACGACAGCACTTGCGCACAGCCATATACAACAGCTTGACAAATGACAGAAGCTGCAGTACCAGTATTGGCATCAGCAGTGATCATGCTACTGTAGTGTCAGTTGTGATTACAGCGCTTCGAGACAGATAGCACTGATAACATAGCAGCAACAGCAGTACCTTGAGAGCCAGCTTGCGCACGTGCAGAGGCACTTTCAGCAGAGGACCCGGCCTGGGGGGTGACGTGCCACTACCCCCTGCAGCAGCCCCTTTCACAGGAGATCCACCAACAGCAGCAGCAGCAGTGCTAGTACTAG
>AXNI01005550.1:0-25594 GCA_000498555.1 Heterococcus sp. DN1 | reverse complement strand
ACGAACTTTAACTTGCATCGCACACACACTATGCTGCGGGACGGAGCTTGTGTAGTCATACTATGGCTTGTTAAGCACAGGTAACGACTGCTGACTTTCGGCGGTGTCACTAGCGCTGACTCGTAGTCATATTCTGGCTGCACTGCTCTTCATCCACCAGCTTGAAGTCAAATGACTGATACTGTGTCTGGGGACTGGTGGCAACTGCTAGCAATGCTGTGCCAGTGTATATGCTGCAGCAGTGGCGCTCCTTATGCCATGCTGCACTTGCTGGTGCTGCTGTGCTGTTGAATCGTCGCCATAATACTGCAGCACTGCACGCGATATTGTCTTACCCAAGGTCGGTGTCACGCCCCTATCAATAGTTGTTGTTATCAATCAATGTACTGTCCAATCAGTGGGTGAGACAAGACGCACTTGCGGCCATTTTTCTATTTAGAGAAGGTCGCTTCTGCTCACAGAAGCCCATTCCATGATTGCCTAGTGAAGCTGTGCTCATCAGTACTATTGAGATGATAGCTCTCTGTAGAAAGTGAATCACCAAAGCACTGCGCAACTGTAGTCAGTTAGTGTACCGCGTGCGCAGCATAGTGGTAGCCGCACTCACACATGTCTCCAACAAGCTTCAATGCATTGATGCCAACTGCGATGGTCTGGTACACCGTTAGGAGACCTTTTCTTAGCCTAACATGCCAGCTTTACTGTGTTACAAATAGATGGTTTGTAGCTGTCAGCTAAAGCTGGCACAACGGCACTAGTAGGTCTCCAGTTGTGTAAGCTAAATCAGCGCACTTTGCATTGCTCTATTTGCTGGCCTAGCATCATGTGCATACAGTGTGACACATGGCTCTGCAGCGTCACAATCTACATTTCGCACATTGACTGAATGCTGCGAAATCTCACAACATAGAGTCTACTACTATAGCTGCATATCATAACAAAACTGTGTGTGAAGACAATTACTGATCGTGGCAGCATATATATATACTCTTTATGTACAACTGCACACAAACAGGCTGAAGCATGCAACAAACTGGGCAGCAGCAGGGCACACAGTAGGGTCTCAACAGCTAGAACTAAGCCCCTCAGCCATACCATCAGCTTACACTAGCAGCAGCACTACTACTGCTGCCACTACTGCTGCTACTACTGATGCAGCTACACCTATAACTACTGCACTCTGGAGACGCGTTACGCGCGATGTAGGCGGTATAGTTACAGGGGCTGTAGACGCTTTAGGCGGGGTTCTAGGCAGCACTACTAGTACTACGGCTACTGCTGATACTGCTGCTGATACTGCTGCTGACACTACTGGAAATCTAGCCAGTTCAACAACCTCAAGTTCATCAAGCGACACTCCACCACTGCTGCAAACATCAATGGAGAGCAGTTGGGAGTCTGTTAATACTAGTACTGGTACTGATACTGGTGTTGTAGGTAGTAACAGTAGTGGTGGTATGCATGCTAGCGGTGCACTGACAGTGTGTGAAGATGCTCATAGCATTACTGTGAGGGCAGGAGAAGGTGTGCATGCTGTACAGGGTGTGTGGAGCAAGACTACTGGACAGCTGGTAAGCACTAACACTCTTTGAACATGCTGATGTTGTGCACTTGTATCCTGAATGTTGGCGGATAAGGCAATGCTGTGACTATTGCGATATAGTAGCAATATCGGCATGTACGCTGAGCACAAGGTACTCGTAGCATACTACCAGTGGTTGTCTTATTTGAGACTATGTAGCGTAAAGGTAATGATACGCTTTTATACAGCATGCATGCAAGAATGCTCTACATACCTAACGCTGTAAATCAACATTGCGATACTGCACCATCCTGGACAACACAGGTGGACCTCAAGCTGCTCAACGGCAATAGTAGCAGCAGCAGTAGTACTAGCAGCAGTAATGAACACCATGCCACTACTGGCACTGAAGCTAACACTACTGCAACAACTACCACAGCTGCAGCTAGTACTACTGCTGCAGACACTAACACCAGCATACTGTACAATGACAGCAGTACTACTACAACAAGTGACGCGACACAGCCGTTACTGCCAGTGGCGTTGCAGCTGCACAGAGCTCCAACTGCTAATGACAGAGGGGGCTACACTGCACAGTGGGGCGCTATCGGTTCACTTACAGGCCCGCTAAGTGGTCCCAGTGACGTGGCAGTGAGCTGGCACAGTACTACTGACACTACTAGTGATACAAGTGACACTCCTCCTGCTGTTACTATTACTACGGTACGTAATTATACAGAATTTGCCTGACACAAATTTTGCGTACGTGTGCATTAGCTGAACAATGTTAGCACGGTATGTTCTTTTCCAGTTTCAGCTATGCTGTGTGGAAACGGAAGTAACGTATAAGGTCCATTGGCAGTAGTGAGCGCTGCGCTGTATAAGTTTGCATTGTGACATTGTAGCACACTGCTCGATGAAGCTCAAACAAGTTTATAGCATTATCATTGATGCCTGCTACAACTTGTTAGAGCAGTTTCAAGCTTCGCGCTGCAAGCACACTGCGTAGGCTATCACACAGGTCGCTGCCATGTCGCAGCAACACACATACTCCCTCTGTTTTATAAGTAATGTTGTAGTGTGTATCGCTGCACATTGTCGAAGAACTATCAGCAAAGCAGATGCACTGTATATGTAATGTCTAGTATGACCCTCAGCGGCTTGGTGCACACTCTCAGAAATGTATAGTTCGACCGCTTCATCGAGATATCTGTTCAGATAGATATTGCCTTCCTTTTTTCCCATAGAAAGGCATATCACTGCCGGTTCGCGGCTGTGTCGCACAACTTGATATCAACGAGTTAGAAGTTGAGATTTGGTAGTCTGCTAGTACATATTTTAATATGGTTTGCTTATAGGGTACTAGTGACTGCCGGCATCAAGCTGTTGCGTGACATGCATGCTGCTCGGACTATAACATTACCCATGGGACAGAGGGAGTATGACTTTTAATGCCACTTGTTCGCGAAGCAGTGTGGATGCTGGTCAACAGAGTTAGTTCACTGTAGCATCCTATGAATACCATTGTCAGAGAGATGCTGCGCAGTTCACTCTGCGTTTCTTTGCACTCGCTCTGTCTCACTAAACTTGCATGTACATCGCTCTTCAATGCGCACTGGCTTGACACCTTCAATAGCCTTGTACTTTGTTGAGTTTGATGTTAAGTAAACACGCTGGCATGCCATCACGTTTTTGGACAGTGTCACAACTGTAACCCTCAAAAGCTACTGCTTTGATGTTAAGCAATTAGTGCATCTGAATGCAAATGCTTGCACTAACACTTCATCTGCTCCGCACTTGCTGCATGTACACTATGACAACAGCGCTACACACTGCAGCCGCATGGGGGTAGTGCAAAGCTGTGTAAGCTAATGGCACAAGTAAGAGCATTTGCTGTACAGGAAGCAGCTGTGCGTACTAGGAGACGCGCTTCTATTGCAAAGGTCAGTACACACTACTTCAAGTATCAGTTTATGTAACTTCAACTCATCGTACAACTTTTCTTTCTTGGAGAACTCGTGCAGTTTGTTAGCTGACGCTGGACATACTAGCTAGCTGTTTCTCCCAAGCGTTCAAGCTTCTGTGTAGCTGATACAAGTACTGTCATTCTGCATGAGTCGTAAGAGCATATGTCGCAAAGCATATACTTCACTATATATTGTGAAGTATACGAGGATAATCGGTCGTAGCGGCACGAGCTGTTACAGTACTGGATAGCGTCACATCTCAATGTTGGTCCTCCTTCGCAAAGCAGTCGAGCTGTATAGTGCAAGTTTTACTGTGTGCGAAGGCGCGATGCAAGCTTGAGATGCCACGCAACTCAGTGCGGTGTCTGCAGTTTTGCTGCTGTGGCACATTGACTGCAACCACATGCAGCACACAAGTGTCCTGTTGCCTGTGGAATCTATAATACAGCTCAAATGTCCCTATGAGCTTCGGAACACATGGATGGATGATAATCACAATGTGCGCCATGCATTTTGCATGTGAGTATAGCAGTCACCTGTGTCTAGTTTAGACTTTGCTGAGCTGCCGTGGCATGCCAGGTTGCAGTACTCTTCTTGCACAATCTTTAACGGCATTTAAAGGTGTGCACAATCGCTGTTGTAATTAGCACTGCGTTAATCGCGATCGACATCATAAGCAGCTCAAGCGCCATGTGCGTCAATCTTTCATTGGCTTGGGATGTGTGCAGCATTACATAGTGATGCATACACAATCAAGCCACTGCAAGAGCAGCAACACATAAGGCCAAAGTGCTAAATGTGTGACTGTGTTTCATGCATAAGAGATGTAGTTTCACTGGCATTGCAGTGAAGACAGCATTTTTGGTGCGCATCGACAGAATTCTGCAATATTATATTATATTATTACAAGCTTGCATTGAGCGGGACTCTAAGATCTTGAAGGCTACCACTGAGCTATAGCTAATGTTAATGCTTACTGTACACTGCTGAGTGCAGTGGTTGTTGCCTTAGTCATACACACCTTTCAGTTTGTCAAGTTTAGCCCGCAGCAAGGGTGTTTCACACAATGGCTGCGCCAATGTATAATGTGTATGCCGAGCGGCTGTTCACGCTGTACACTGGCAACCTTGTAAGTGACACGCTCTGTGCTAAAATGCGCAGTATACAGTCAGAGCTGAGCACGCTGTCACCAGCATCAGTCACGCCTGCTCGTGAGCTGGTCGCTACTGCTGTTGTCAACACGCTGATGTGGCTTAAAAGATCATGCTAGAGTAGCGGTCAACACAAGCACTTCAGCAGTGACATTAGCGGTATGTGTTGGCATCGGCAGTAGCACGTGATTGTGCAGTACTCTAATGCAGTGATGCACACGTTCACAAGCTGCTGCAGATGCTACGCACATAGCTTATTGCTCCTCAGCAAGCGACTTAGTTTGCAGTGCGCTAATGTACAGTTGTGTACCGAGTAGCGTACTAACGATCCAAAAGCAACACACGGCATGCAGCAACTACGATTGTGTACTGCACATCTCTGTTCCAGGTAATAATGCGCCTCCATTCACACAAGCGCCAGAGCGCGGCTAACAGCTGCGTGCGTGAAGGTTTGCTCTACACTGGAACAGTAGCGATGCAGTACACCATTATTTTTACTTTTAGGCTACTGCCACAGTAGAATACTCCTCGGAACGTTGTTGTCACGTTTTGTTAAGTCGTTAGTGCATTTGTCATCATCAGGAACTAGACAGACCAGTATGGAGCGCTAACGATGCATGCCGTACTGCTGTATCTGTAGTGCAGCGTGCATGTTTGCGTTAGTAGCTGGCCAATCTGGTAGCGGGTGATGATTGGTGCGTAGGACCTGTGATGCAGCAAGTAGTGAACAGTACTTCTGTATTGCTGTTTAAGCAAAAGCTTTGCCTATTACGTGCAGCAATCAGTAACATTCACTGCATCGACGCTTTTTGAATGTACTGCACAGCATCACAATCACTTCAAGCAATACTGATCGCAAATGTATTGCATGCGCTAAGTATACAGCAACGACCGTGTACTGCAATTCTATGCTTGTGCCTGTACAACATCATACGCGATGGTGTGCACATACAAGCAAATAAATCGCTGCACATATTGAAGTCGTTGGTGCAGTAGCACTCTTTTCTGGTGTGTATTAACTTTCAAGATCGCTTGAACAAACCGTGAGTAGATCGCTGTGCGCGCTTACACCAATACAAAGATGCTTTTTGTGATCTGCTCATGTGAAAAGCCGGTTCAATCATGGTATATTGTTTCTGGCTTTGTCACTGTGTGATAATCATGGTACCAGCAGTATGTATGGTTGCGCACCTTAGCTCACGTTGTGGTGCAGTCGTACAAGCTGCTATTGCATGTTGATCACTACTAGTAGTGCAGTTTCACATCGTGGACACAGAGTTTTACAAGATATGTAGTGTGCTGTTGAGGGTGTCAAGGTAGTGTTTTAGTTCTTGAGATGCCATCTCTCAGTAACTATTGCCGTTATGCTTCTAAGCAGGAATGCCTTGCCTGCTGGTATGCAGCGTAACAGCAGTACATGCTATGCAGACGTATGCTACTGCATCACTACACTTTGTAACACTCACATCGAAATTGCTTATCACATGGACACGTTGTTGGCACGAGAGCATGGATGGAATGCAACATAACATCATATATAGGCGTCAATAGTGCCCGTCACGCATTGCTGCGGTGTCACATCAGCTCACTGTAAGCTCATCGCCAGCCTACCGCAAGCGTGTAATAGCAGCTACAAAGCGTGTTTGGGACTGGTGTCTTGGCCTGTGTGGGCATAGCATGCATCTTTGATGTCGTTTATGGTGCGCAAGCTAAGCACGTCACCGCACATGCTACAAGCACGCCTGTTGTATGCTGCGCTGCTATAGATGTTCATGATATCCGTGCTTGCAGCTCGTCAGCAACGCAAGTACAACCACCGCAAACGCTGAGCATAATGCACGTCGCGCTAGCGCAACTTCATCTCTCTCGCGCATGGCAGTCTCTCAAGCACAACACAAGTATGAAGTTTGTGAGCGCTGTGTGCAACTGAGACGGCTGCAGTGAGTATGACCTGATGTTGTGCACTCAGTGTGCCACTGCGTCAAGAGCATAGCGCAGTCCTACAGCAGTCACAAAGAGCAGTAGACCTTTTTTGTAGAATGGACACTGTGATGTATTCTTAGCACAGTGCCATTATTTGCTGCTGTGCGTATCCATGCGTGCATAGCTTATTCTACATGTAGGCATAACTGTTCCCTTTGTGTCTGTGATGAACTACTGCTTAGTTGCACATCACCGCTCGCGCGTGCTTTCCTCGCTGCCAGTCTGTGTGCAGTGACTGCTGTGGAGTCCGTACCAATATGTCGAGTTGCTTCATTGAGTAGGAGTGGAGTCATTCTCTCATGCTGGAGGTCTTTGTCCAGGAGTCACAGTATACAGTGGTCAGTGTAGACATTGTGCAGCTGCGTTGACAGCTCACTTGAGCCTGTCCTGTACATTGAGCTGCCTCTCCACAGTGTCGTAAATATGTCCTCTTGGATGTACTGTAAACACTACATCAGCGTGATGCTAGACTCTGCTGTGATAAGCGCGTCCCTGCTCATCGCGCATTGAGTCAGCTGCAGTCTTGTGTGCTTATTGCGACCTCATGCTGGTGTGCGAGGTGGTGCTAATGTAAAGGAGCTACACAAACAACCGCTCTCACTGCATGGTGTGTAACTTTTACAGTGTAGTAACACTGGCGGCACGATATCTGCTTTGGAGCACGCAAGCATCACATGTGCGCTGTGCAGATAGTTGTCTGCTAATGTGCTTTGTGATAGCTGCAGGTTCTAGTAGATATCGTTTCTCTAAGCCATCAAAGTCACAGTTTACCTTTCCGACAAAGCAGTGTAATACAGTACAGGCATTGCGCGCNCACTGTCTAGCAGCCGCAGCACTATTTCAGCACAAAAGTGCACACATTCAATTGTTTAGCTATATCGTGACTGCCGCACACACGTCTAAACATCATGAATACACAATGTACATATGCGCTGCTCAGCACATTGTGGTTCATCTGGGCAGTGTAGCGGTGCATGAGACAACTTCTATGCTTTGAGGCAGATGCCACACTTACATAGGGTAGATTGGCATCTACTGCTGTACTGTGTGGTAGCTGCTAACCACCGTAGATGTCGACCTCGTGAGCTGCTACACGGTTCAAACTTATCACAACACGCAGTGCTGCGTGAACAAGCCAACGACAGCAGTGCTACTAGTATAGCAGCTGTTGTATGCTCCAATCAGCAATCGCTGTACGCAAATGTGTGTGTTTCTACAGGGTGGCGCTGAAAGTCAGCACTGCTAGTAGCAATGATGTCCACGTGAATACTGGTGACACATACTTCCAGCGCACGCCACTTAGCACAAATGCGTGATATATATCACGCAGCACACTGGCATGACTACGCATACATTTGCAGTCGAGTTGCACCGGTTCAACAGTGCTACTGCACATCATCATGGGCACTGGAGGTAGCTCTTCTTGATGTTGAGGCTTTGAGTACATGCATGCATCGCACAGCACTGCTTCTTATTGCTGTGTATACACATACGTATACTACTTGAATCCACATACATGAAGATTTCCACCTCTACAGTTCCTGAGCTTTATATTGAAGCACTTTGTGTCAAAGCTAACAACTGCGTTAGCTGAAGCTTTGCTAATTCACCTACTACTACATGAGATATCAGAGCACGCGCATGTACTGATAGCTACTTTTTGGAACTGACATACATGTGTTTCGCGCTGCTTGTATCTGCTACGCTACTTCACACAAACTGATACTACAACCACAACAGAAAGATGCAGAGGCCACACTAGAGGCTATCAGTGAGCAGCTAGATGCAATAGTGATAGCTACAGCAAGCCCAGAAGAGACCGCATTTGTAGTAGGTATGGCTGCTGCTTACAGGCTAGGACATGCTGTAACCAATGCTACTGCAAGTACTACTACTAATGATAGTGACACTACTACTAGCACTAGTACTACAGCAAGTGGCAACAGTCAGGTAACTACTGCAAACAATTGCGCTTTTCACACCAAAATATATTGTACATTACACGCTACAGTTTGAAGTGATTTTGTGTCGCTATTCGCCACTCCATGTCGAGTGTAAACAAAATTAATAATACGTTAGCACAGTTCGTGAGAGACTTTTGTGAGAGTGAGCTGTACTGCTGTATATATGGCAGAATCATACAGTATTACCGCAGCTTGACTTCAGAAGAGTGTCGACGTTGGGACTACACTGTTGTCTGTCGAGTGCTGTTCAGCTGGCGCACGTCAACTGCACAGTGTGTTCGACAGGGTGTGTGTATTGCAGTGTCATCACTGCAGCTGCAATTCTGGTGCTACGCCAGTGTGGTGATTGCTGCTGTTAGTACGGCTGCTATACCGTATGTGACACTGTCACTGCTGCAGCATTGGAGCAGTAGAATAACAGTACTACCTGAGGTAACATTCTTGCAGCAGAACCAGCACATACTTTATTTGAAAAGACGCTGAGCATATGCAGGATTTTCACTGCGATGTTTAATGACTTTCTGCTTGTCAAGCAAGCGTGCACGCTGTCGCAGCAGCGGTGACATGCTTGAGTGCTTCTCTCGATATCTCGCGTATGCATAGCAGTACCAGCAGCAATCGCAATCAATCGCAGTGGTGCACAATATACGCTATTGGCAGCAGCGAGAGACTGATTTGACCCATAACAAACAGAGCTGCACACAGTTGCGGCAGTTGCTGCTCTAGTTCTGAACAGATGTGCATACGGTGCCACGTCATGTATATGCGAGCCAAATGCAGCAGTTTTTGCGCACTGCGCTACTTTGATGACTGCTGATCTTTGGTGAGGGCATTCCGGTGTTGCTGCAACTGCTAGCGGTAGTGAGTGGAGTGTGTTGTGTCGTATGCTGTTCTGTCAAAAACGGCGCTGTTCATATATATATACACTTTGTATAGCGTGCTTGACAGGCTCCGCATGCAGTATAACAACATCTCATCTCTCTGATCACCTTGTGGTACCAGTAGCGACATCAAGCTACTGCAAGCTCAGTTTGCGCTGCTTTATAGTGTGTGCATGCCAGCCAACAAAACGGTTATCAACAGCTACTGCAGCACACTATTACTGGCGCACAACTTGAGGGATGTTGAAAGCGTATAGAAATGCTAGTTGTGAAATGTGATAACAGCGATGCCGCGAAAGCTTTTGGTAGCTGTGATGGCAGGTTCCTGTGGTGGTGACGTCTAATGCCAGATGCAGTATTGTGCCTGGTGTCTTGAAGTGCACTCTAGCCTGTCGATCCTGGTGCAGCATGCAGTAGTACTGCACAACGATGACACGCTGCGTATGCTACAAGACAGTATACAACTGGTCCACATCTAGCTGTACCTGATAAGAACGCACTGCAAACGCCACCTGTTATTACTGTTTAACGCGATGTTACTCTGGTAGACTATAAGCAAGCAAAGTAAAGGCTTACTAGAGCTGATGTGTCATGATTGTGGTTGACAGAGCTGTAAGGGGCACACCACAATGCTTACATGCTATCTTGTGCTTAGTGGTGCTGCTGCTGATAATTGTCACTGTAGCATGTTCGAAGTGTTCACACCTCATGCTAGCGACACTGGTTCAAGTAGAGGTGCGCCGCTCGAGCATGTGTAGGGCATGACTTACAAGGCTTACTAATTGCTGTTGTGAGCCTTCAGTAAGCAACACTGCCAGAGGTCATGGCAAAACTGAAGTCCTCTGTATTACTGCATGTCAAGCATGCTGCAGTACCACAAGCACTGCGTGCTGCACTTGACTAGATGGTAGCGCAGCTGACATCAGGTTTAGTTCACACTCACTGTTAGTGTAAATTGTTACTTTAATA
Source organism: Heterococcus sp. DN1 (assembly GCA_000498555.1). NCBI lineage: Eukaryota > Xanthophyceae > Tribonematales > Heteropediaceae > Heterococcus > Heterococcus sp. DN1. Next base: position 15,157 of record AXNI01005550.1, on the reverse strand, counting down.
TGTTACTGCACAGTAGCAGATTCCTGCTCTTCGTAACAATAACGTGAGCAACTTGTCACACTTGACAATGCTGTGGTTGCTCACTGTCCTGTGCATGTCGCGCATCGACATCCCTACCATGCAGCGAACACTTGTTACTTGATAGTGCAAAACGTGCAACATACATTGCAGCTTTGACGTGGCACTTTGCAGTAGTATGTACGCACTTGCGCGTCTAGCAGTACCTTTAACGGTATTTTGTTTACTGGCATTGAGCAGGTGCACGCTCATTTGCACGCGATTTAGCACTTTATCAACACTAGCTACACTCTCGCCAGCACGTGCAAGTGCGACCGTTGCAGGCTACGACAGGCCTGATGTGTGCGTACACTGAGCTTGATACACGCATCTCGTTGCGCAGTGCAGTACAATGATGCCTCATAAGCTTGCTACGTTTGCTGTTGCACGTTACTGTCGAGCTGGTAGCGCTAGATACGGGCAGGGGACTACTGTCTACGCTGCATGATGGCTTGTCGAACGTGATGCACACTTGGTGCTGTGCAGCCTGTTTGTAGCCGCAGATGGCATAGGACATTAGGCTACTGTATTTTGCATCCAGCAATTGCTGTTGTCTGCGAGCTGTAATGATTTACTGTTAGTATAGCTAGTGGTAAACGAAGCGACTGTCAGCCAAACAAACAAGCACCTGCACCATGGTATACTGCACTGCAAAGCAGCCAGAGCCTGAGTGGAGCTGATGTCCTTTCCTACTATGCTTGTTAAGAAGCATGCAGTACATTAAGTACAACTGCTGTTTGACAAGCTGCGCATGAAACTATACATCTGCTTCTCCAACTCTCTAGCAGTGATCACTGCAACGCTCACATGCAAGCAGCCACATGTGCATCACATGTGCATAAGTGCTGATGCAGAACATGCAATAACAGCATGCAATAGCAGCGGCTACTGGTACATGTCACACACGCACTTTTCTATGGGATATACGATTCAATGTGACTGATGAGCTGCATGCGCGATCAATGTTGTCTCATTGCAACTATGTGTAGTACACAGTGCTAGCTAGCAGCCGCTAGTTGATACAGGGCTACATATAAACGTTTTCAGTGATAGCCGCATTGCTATAGTCGCGCGTCTTTGCAGATGATGACAGTATGTGAGATATCAAACATCGCCTGACAGGTACACTGTGTGTGACGAGTATTCTTTACAGTGTACTTGACAGGCTCGTATTAGCACACTACATACATGGCCTGTCATCTATATAGTGGTGATCAGTACTGCTGCTACACTTGTGCGCTGGCACCATTACTAGCAAAAGCCGATGGCACTGCTGCTGCTACGGTGGAAGCATGTTGAACAATTGTGGCAGTACAGCGATATGTAGTCAACGTAGCGCGTCGAGTGATGTGGTAGTGCCTAGATACATGCCTTGTCAGTCACGTAGTATGAGACACAATGCCTTTCATACAACGGTTGACAGGGCTGTATAGTAGGCACACCACATCTCTAACGTGCTTTCTTGTAATTCGTGATGCTGCTACTACTTGTTTTTCAGTAACATTTACGCAGTGTTCACACACTCATGCTGGCCACACTGAGTCCGATGGAGGTGTGGCACTCAAGCATGATAGACACTTCGCTTGCTTAATTTACTAATTGCTGCTGTTGTGGGCTGTTGATGTAAGCTACACTACCAGCGGTCATGGCTAAAGTGATGTGTTTTGCGCTAACGCTGGTCAAGAATGGTACAGTACTACAAGTACTGCGTGCTGCACTTGACACAGTACGAGCGCAGTTGACATCACATCTGGACATGACCTACTGGCAGTGTACGTTGCGATAAGCACATCAGCATGTTATCGCATGTGCTGTTGCAAAACTGTGTTCTTTGTAGCAGCGACTTAAGGGGTAACTTGTCACATTTGACAATGCTGTGTTCTGTGTTTAAAGTCCTGGCGTGCCGAGCGCTGGTGTCAAGGGCGTGCAACACACAATTCAGCTTTGATGATGAGGCCTTCCACATTAGCGAAAACGCACTTGTGCATCTAGCAGTGCTTTTGACGGTACTCAGCAACTGCACACCCGTTTGCACGCTGTTCAGGAGTTTAATCACATCAGCTACATGCTTGCCAGCAATTGCAAGAGCGACTGCTACAAGCTACGCCAAATTTGACGTGTGTGCACACTGAGCTTGATACAGGCGTCTCATTGCGCAGTGCAGCATAAGAATGCGTCGTAAGCTTACATCAGCTACTACTACATTTTACTGTCGTGCTGGTAGCTATTGCTAGACGCAGTATGGTGACTAGGTGTTTTTTGCCTTTTTCGCTGGTCGAATGTGATGTAGTACACCTCGTGCTGCACAGCTTTTTGGCCAGCCGCAGACGGCATTGAACATAAGAGTGAGCTTGTCGAGCGTGCTGCATCACGGAATAATGCTGCACGGCTTTTGACTGGCTGCAGATGTTATGAGACATTATAAACCGTATCAAGCTATCTTAGGAAAGGGGACTTCGCCGTGCTTATGTGGCCTTCTGTGTCATGAGGCTGTCAACAAATACACAGTACAGTCAGTTCTGTATACTGCTTGACAGGTTTGCACAAGATTGCACATAGGCTGTGCAGTACTCACTTCCTGAAGCTTGTTATTGCAACATTCACGCGCACACACAGCTGCGGTTTTGGAACAGTTTGCGCACAGCCTTTCGACTACACTTCACTGCCACAGTACGGCATGATGTGATTGACAGAAAAAATCCTCAGTAAGATACTGTGTTGTCGCCGCTACCGTGCTGTAAAAACTGCTAGCAGCCAGCAGCACATTTGAGCGCTACAACACATGCAGCCTAATCGAGCATCTGCTTGTCTTGTTTGTAGTTGGTATAAGCACCTTTGGTAGAATGTCATCTGAACGCTTAGTAGGATGTCAGATCAGCGCACTGTTAATGATAATGAAAGCGTGTATGATTGCCATCCTTGAAGTGTCAGTCACATTTTCTGAGGCGAGTATTTGTTCTCAAAAGTGCTTGACGCGTTGGTGATAGTGTCAGAGCCGTATCAACAACAACAACAGCTGTTGCTATGCAGCAACAAGCAATCAGTGAACGCATCGTGGCAGTAGTGCCTCACTGTGATTGAGCTTTGTCAGTCACGCTGTATGAGATACACTAATTTGCATACTACGATTGACAAGGTTGTGTGCTGTACACCACTGTCACGTTGCGTTATCTTTTTAGTTGTGCTGCTATAGCTGCAAGTAGCTACACCAGCAAGCATTACTCTGTAGCACAGTCAGAGCCTCGGTGGAGCTAGTGCTCTCTTCCTCAAGGCTTGTCAAGAAGCATGCAATGCACCAAGTACTGTATCATGCTTGACAAGCTTCGCATGAACTTGTACATCATCTCTTCTTTTTCCCGGCAGTGGTCACAGCAACGCTCACAGACAAGCAGCCACATGTGATACAGCTGGTGCATAACATTCAATAGCAGCTGTGCAGCAGAAACCAAGAGCACTACGTTGCGATCTGATACTCCTATCACATGTACGTTACTTTACTGGTGCATGCGATACAATGTAGTTGTCAAGCTGCATGCTCATATGAATCACTGTCTCAGTGGTCATTGTCTTCAACACTGTCAATGATAGCAACGGTATATGAGCACATCATTACAGCTGATGACAGCGTGTGCGAATTCAGCGACCGCCTGACAGCTACACTGTGTGAGATGGACAGTTTTCACAGAGTGCTTGACAGCCTGGCGTTGGCACAGTACATGCTGTGCTCGTTTGCTATGACCTTCAGTGCCTATCACACTTGTGCGCTGGCACCAGCTGCTAGCGGAAGCAGATGGCAAGTGCAGCAACAGCAATGTGTAGTTATCAAAGCGCGTACAGTGATGTGGTAGTAGTCCTGATGCCCTTGTCAGTTAAGTAGTATGACGCACAATGCCTTTCATACAGCGCTTGAAGGGGTGTGTGGTGCACACCACAACATGTATGCGTTAGTTTTACAGTAGTGCCGCTATTGCTGCAAGCTGCGGTATTGGCTGTGCACATTGTTGTTAGACAATCATGCGCTGCTACCGACCATCACAGCGGTGGTGCAAGTCAGTGGAAGTGCATGGTGTGAGCTGCTTGTCAGAGGTCATGCATGAGCTGATGTTCACACCACAGCTTGGTTTGTCAAGCATGATGCACTACAAAAGTACTTAAGCTGCAGTTGACAAAGCGAGGCCGCAGTCAACATCAGATTCTCGCTTAGACCTTCTGACAACGTATCCTTTGAGTGACAGGAGGCTGTTCTTTGTGGCATTGACTAGTTGCGGCATTTGCTACACTTCATCATAGCTGTACTACTAAGTGTACCACGTACCAACCGATAGCCGTTATGAAAACAGCGGACTGTCACAGTCGCAGGTATTGAATGCGTGTGGTCAGCTGCCTTAAACCCTTCTGTCAGTCACCACAGTATGGAAGCATGAAGTGCATACGCAGTGGTTGACAGGGCTGTACGGTTGTACTATATCATGCACTCGTGTCTTGTGGATAGTAGTAGCCAGCTGTCACTTGCTCACACACAGCATAACATGCGCGTAGACTGGCGCCAGCTACTTCAGCTGACATAGCGCTGCTGTACTGGCTTCTGACAGTCACATTGCGACAGTGTCACCAGCATGCTTTTCGCGTAGACTAGCAGCACACTGCTCACTGCAGTAGAAACCGAAGCAAACACTATACATCATTGCCGCACTCTGTTTTTCATATGCATGAGCCTGTCAAACAACGTTGTTTTGCAAAGAATGAAACACGTGTGATGTGACAGCGCAAGCGTGCACAGACACAATGCAGCTGCGATGGCGGTGCTGTGCACTCATCATGAGCTAGTGCTGAGGAAGACTGCAGTGAAGCACGCATCATCTTGCAGTGAAATGGCGCATGTACAGCGCTCTCGCAATGCTAGACAGTGAGTTACATGTGTAGCATGTGCACACAAAGTTTGGTAGGCAGCAAGTTGGCTGTTTGCATGTGCTCAGTCCTGCTGCAAAGGTGTTTGTGCGCTGCGGTGTGCGCGTACGCATAAGACGCAATCCTTCACTGCAACGCAGTAATGGCGCACACTGCATGCTCGTTGAGAATGGAGATTATAACTGCCACAGATCATGACTACACTGTTATATACCTTGGCTGTGTACGCTGTCACCATAAGTGCGCATTACAAAACAGCACTCAGCGATAGCATGCTTGCTTTGTATACATACTATCCACATGATTTTGTGACAGTCATTGACAGTGCTCAGGAACAGCATTGTCATGTTCGATGCCACTGCTACTACCTAACACGTGTGTGCATACTACAGTATGNCACACCACATACTCGATAGCTACTTTGATGTCTCATGAAGTAGTAGTGCCATCGCACATGCTGCATACCTGACGTATGTGATAAGAAGATGGGTCTGGTACGACACTACGTACTATTCTACTATGAACTTGAGTACAGTGTATGTATATTGGTGCAGTGCAACATGTCGTTGCTACTGCTGCTGGATCTGAAGCGACATATGTGTGAATTGATGTTTGCTATATGTCAATGCGAGCCAGACTTACCAGTGCTGCGCATCGTAGTAGACAGTTGCAATGTGCACTCACACGTTTTCGCATCGGCTGATTGTCATGAGTTTTGACGAACCAGAGCATCTGCCTAATTGTCACATCAGAGACCTATGAGTAGTTCTTGACATACAGTAGTGCAGGTGACAGCAACAGTTACCGTAACACATTGTGCACTAATAAGCAATAAGGTGCAAACATTGCGTGAGCAAGCCTGTTCATCCAGATGCGCAGCCTATGAAACGTTATAGCGGCAGTAATAGCAGTACTGATTGCTTCAACTCAAGATCACTTGTTGTGTGCATCTATCTGTCTTTCTGTGGTTCTGCTTGTAAACACACCATAAGCATTAGCTTTAACGCACACAGATGCCGATGATAGCGTAACAATTGATGTGCGAATGCAGTCGGTAGTCTCTCAAGTACTTTGCAGCAATTACTGCACTGCTTCTGCGATTGACAGACTGCTTGCACTGTTACACACCGGTTGTCTGCGGTATTTCTAGCAGTCTACTTGCCTTGCATCAGCAATGTTGCTACTACAGTCAGAGTATAGTGCACTATAAGCACATTGAGCAGTGCTCATACGCTGTAATAACAATGATGTGTAGCTCGCTCATAGTCTGTGCTAAGAGGTTGGCAGCGGCAGTCAAGCTACTGCTACCTCTGCACACTGCTATGGCACAGACACATCATGGCGTCTTGCAGCGCTGAGTATTGCTTACGTAGACAGTGTCTATGCTATCATCGCTGCCACTGCTGCGAGACATCTCTGCGCAAACTTGTACTCATGAAGTGCTTGCGACATGCTAGTATCACTGATGCACATTTGCAGTCGAAGGCTACACAGTTTGTAACATGTGAACACGCATATGTGTGCTTTTTTATGGTTGTCAGTTTTTATGGTTGTCAATGACACAAAGCACAAAACTGCATAATGACCGTATGTACTGCACTCTAGCTGCATGCATCTCAAATAAATGGCACGTACTAGCATCAACGTGTATGATATCTGTTTGTGCTAGCACCTTTGCGCAGTAGCGACGCCCAGAGGGTGCAGCAATCTCTCATGTGGGCGTCTTTTGTCGCCTGCGTAAAAGCTGTAACACAGTGTACAGCAGTGCACAGCAAGCTATGCAGACACATAATTGCCTACATGCATGATCTGTTTTAGCCTCTGGATGTCAATACTAAGTGGCAGTATGACTATTGCATGACTGATGCACTGTAACAGCATCTATGACTTCCATCTGCTGCTGTGGCGTCAATCGTTGGCAATCAATCATGTCTTCAAGCAGTAGCATGCTTGACATATACACACCTACTGCTTGCTTGCACTTGTCACTGCAGCAGCATACTTCACAGTACTGCGCTAAACTTTGTGACTACTGCAGAGCTTACAGCGAACTAACTCACTGCGCTTTTACTCCTACACTGACACACTACAACACTGCTGCACTACAACAGAGTGTCAAGCTGTGGTCACCAGTGCAGAGGACATGCACAACACACCCAATAGGGGCTGGCATGTCAGCAGCACCTGAGGAAAAGGTAGGAGTAGCACGTTTCGAGGAGCTTTCTGAAAAACGCTCTGACGAACCCGCCCTTTCTACAGCAGAAGACAGTTCCGAGACAGTTCTTCGCTCTGAGGAGCAGGAGCTGTTGTATGATTTTGGGCAAGTGCAGTGTACAGTAGTGTACAATGTTGACTGCGCTGGTGGTGTAGCTGCCTGGTATAGAGTGCAAGTGCCTGAGCATTGGCCGGTGAGTAGCAGTGCTAAGTGTTATTCCGTAGCTGATCGTTACTATGTACTGATACTATATGCATATACTGGTAAAGGAATCTGTTGCGATATGCTGTTAGCGCAGTGTGCATACTGCTTTGTGTGTATATACATCAGCCGGTGTGCACGTGCAGTGCTATGTTGGAGTGAACAGTGGCTAGTTAATATATGCCTCGGTTTGCAGCTCAAGTGCAGCACATGCTGCATGGTTGGCACAATACGTTCTTCGGTTTTGACCAGCAGTGCCAGTGCATACGCTGCTATTTTTATCAGCGTATGCTTGCACTCATGGTCAGACGGCTGAACGTACATACCAGGCATGCAGAGTACGTGCCACAGCTTGAGCTACTTTTTGCGCACCGCGCTCGTGTGTTATATTTCAAACTCATGGTGTGTCTCCATCTTACGAGCCTATACGCCACAACCATACTAGTGCTGTGTGGCTGACGCATTGCAGCAATAGGTACCTACATGTATAGCGCTCAGTGTTTTTACTGCTGTATATCTTCGATCTGCAGTACTCTCAGCCACGTTGCTCTGACGTGCACGAGAAAGTAGTGCATGAGAAAGTGATTGCACGCTGCTGGTGCTGCTGCTACTGCTACGGCACACTGTTGATGTAAGTTAATGCTAGCTACATAATCGATGCATCTCCAGTGCATACAAGTGACATACGCGACCTTCTGCTTTAGCCCGCAAGAAGTTCGATCATGTTCGATGTATATGTCAAGGGATGCACTGATATAGTTCATGCTTGCATTGGCTCTGCAACGCAGCGCTGGTACGTCAACCGTAGTATCAACGCAGCGCTAGTACGTCAACCGTAGCAACTACGTCATGCGTAGCACTACGTCATATGCAGCACTGTTTGCTGGGCCGATTTTAGCGCGTGGCGTGCGTGTACAGTGGCATGGGCATGGTCGCATGCGATGTCGTTGTGAGGCTCTCATGCTTTGATCACAAGTGCTCAATGGTGTGCTTTATTGTGAACTGTTGAGCACTTAGTGAAAAGGATGGCGCGTCGCACTGCTCTCACTGCATTGACCATGCATGACTACTTCAGTCGCACAGTACCACTTGTTTGCACAGAGTCATTCTTACTTCGTACACTTCAGCACAGATAGATTCAATGGCATCAACAAACTGTTGTGCTATGAGCGAACTTAATTGGTCACTTAATAGACAGTACAAGTGCAATCATCATGGTATGCTTGGTGTAGTACGTTAGTTTTTCTCCTTCAGCGAGTCAGTGCATACACGTATTACTATTAGTGCATGCAAACACTCGTGGTGAGGTGGCTATACGTGTATAGGCCAGCCATGTACAGTATGTATGGCAGCTTGAGCGCGTAATAATAATGCAGGAGCATCGTAAAAACTTCAATTTCGAAGTTTCAGGCATGCAGGTTCGTTTAATTGAGTTATGCAACTACACACTACGCGCTACGAGCATGCTAGTGCGGTGTGACCGACACATCACAGCAACAGGTAGCTGTGTGTAATGCACACTAGTGTCTACACTGCAGTATATCTTTTCCCTTTGGCTGTAGACGAGTCAGATACGCTGCTCTGGCATGTATCTGAATGCTGGTAGTTCCACTGCTCCAGGTGACACACGTGTGCAGCAACTATATGCTATCAGCGCTGTTGTTACACATACCACTTATCGCATGAACGCGAGCAAAGCTGCACGCCTTGATACATCACATTGCGTATGCGTGCTATGCACAGCCTTCTGATTCTTTACGAAGTTTGCTCATGACAAATCTGCGCAATGCAAGGATGTAGTATTGGGGCCCATCCTTGCTAGCATCACTATAAACTATTTGCCTGCGGGCTTATCCGCGCAAGGATGCATAAGGTTGTGGGGCAACAGTGCAACTGGTCAGCTGCTGTCAATACTGCTACTACTGCTGCTGGTGATAGCGACTAGCTACCACTGCAGTCGCTACAAGACCAGCTCCAGATCATGTACTATCAGTAGTAACGGCACTCTTGTTGTTCAAACGTGCCGTAACGAGCAACTGCAGCTACCGGCTCTAGCTGCGCTGAGCATGGCGACTGGACCACGCATGTTGCTGCGATGTTAGTGGTGTCGCTGGCCAAAGTCATTTGAGCAACAGATCTACGTGCATGAATGGCTTATGACAGTTGTATAGTGCAGATAGCTGCTAAAGCAGGTGCTATGAAGCAGCAGCATACCGCATTAGTGCTCAATGCTAGTGTATTTAGTCTCGCATAGAGCACTTGAGGTTTGAGCTGCACAGCTTCATGACGCCTTTTCAGCAGCACTTGATTATGAGACACTGTGACAAGCCTGAGCTCGTATATGACACAGACCACTCACACTAACTGCTACACTATCACTGCTACATTACACTGTATTACTACCACGACACACACACACACACAGGTGCTAGCTCGTGTAGGCATGCTCCTGCTGCTGCCTGCCAGCTTCAGCGAGCTACAGTACTACGGCAAGGGACCTCATGAGAACTACAGTGACAGGAACACATCTGCTGCAGTTGATCTATACACAAGCGCAGTAAAAGATCAGTTTGTGAACTACGTAAGACCAGGTGAATGTGGCGCGAAAACAGATGTCCGTTGGCTACAGTTCAGTGATCCGATAAGGCACGTCACTCTGAGCTGTGCCTCTACAAAACCGTTCACATTCAGTAGCCACAGACTGCTGTGCGAGGATATGGCAGTTAGACATCCAGGTAACGGCTTACTGCAACCTATTAAACTATTGTGTTGATGTTTGTACTTGCATGTACGTGATAGTGTGGCATGCATTGATGTAAATGATGCTGCTTATAGTAAATCAGCAGCGTGTGCAAGTTCAATGATTGTTGAATAGTATCATCAGCACTTGTACGCCATAGCAAGGTGGTGTCACTTGTAACTACCGAGTTGTGTGCTGCAGACGCTTGTTGCCAAAGTGCAGTATGCTTGAAAGCGATCGATGCATACAGCTAACGCTGCGTGCTTACTTCTTGTTACTGTGCGTTCCGATTGAATTATTGATATTTAACAGAGGATATGGTACCAAGACCATTCACAGCAGTTAATCTAGACCACAAACTGATGGGAGTTGGTGGCGATGATAGGTACCTATTTACACGTACATCTATTCAGTCTTCACACACAGTTTATCTTATGGTATGCATACTGATCTCACAGACCATAGATTGTGGACCAAATACTGAATTTAATGTGTGCATAGCATGTAGTGCTTTACAAATGGCAGTGCATGCAGCAAGCATACAGCAGCAACACAGCAAGCGTCAAACATTGCGAAGTCAAAGCAGTTGCCATTTTGATGCAGTGAGATTATGTTAGATGTATAAAAAGCTGGTACACAATACATCTCTGCAGCTGCTGTAACTGTCGCACCAAACATGCTGCTGCAGCTGCTGCTTATACACATCGTTACAATCATTTATAGCAAACTGACTGTGCTCTGCTTTGTCTAAACCTTATGCTACTATTGCTGCTGTCATTGTGTATGTATTGTCTATTACAGTTGGAGCGCAAGTGTGCATGATGAGTACCTCATACAGCCTGGCACTTTCATATTTGGGTTTGCTTTTATGGCTACACAGCAGCAGCTACAGCATCACCGCACACTACTGCATCCACTACACGGTACTGATAGCACTGAAAGTAGCACTACAGCTAATGCTACTAGTTTCAGTACAGCTAGCTATCTGCGCAGCTTGTTAGCTCGTAGCAAGACCACTATCGAGCAGTAAACAGCACTGATTGACAGTAGGATCAGTAGTAGTGATACTAACACTGAGCAGTTGTAGCTAGTAATAGGAAGCTCTATAGATGCACGCCTTGATTGCTGTATGCTATTTCCAGTAAGAGGTGTAACAATAGAAGAAGTAGTAGTCATAATAGCGCCAGACACTTCTCCGTAACATAAGTTCTCTATAATCAGCTTGTAGCTAGACTGCATCTTAGCGTCTTAGCTGATAGTGCGCACTGTTTGCTGCATGTTTCTGCAATGATCACTATAGATATGATCACTTAAGACATACTGCTCAGTATTAGTGCTTACTTCACAGTGTATCGTGCTGCTCTTGCTGCTGCTGCTGCTGCATCATTTGCTAATGCAACCTCAACCGTTGCTGCTGCTGCTGTCTGTTCATTTGCTGCTGCGTTGTGTTGCCGCGCACACACAAGAACGCACTGTAGCTTCACATGCAGTATACTAGCTCTTGGCAGCAATCACGTAAACCATTGTCGTGCAAGATAGCCCAGTGGCAGCAGGGCCAGCAGCAGTAGTGCATCTAGCAGTCGCAGCTTCGTAGCACTGTGACGCCCTCGCAAATCCTTCACAGTGTCGCTGAACGAGCGCGTACGCTCTCGCTTTAGTGTTCTCTTGCCGCTACTGTTCACACCAGCAGCAGCAGCAGTAGTAGTACTGCCATTGTCTGTGTTTGTAGTTCTGCTATCAGCATTGCTGCTGCTGTTACTGCTGCTGCTGTTAGACAGTAGTGCTCGCTTAGCATCTGCTGCTGCTGCTGTGTTGTGCGTGCTTGCACTATTGTTAGCAGTTGCTGTAGAATTTGCTACCGGTTTAGGAGGTGTAACGTTAAAGCTACTGCTGCGCTGCAGTAGTGTGCTGTCAGTCTGCTTGTGTGTGATGTAAGCTAGTAGAGTCCACAGTCCCAGCAGTGACAGCGTTGCTAGCCACGGCACTCGCACCTGTACAACGCATATATACAAGTTTTTTGAGCGAAGCAAACTTTAGTTCAGGGCTTACATTGCGATGATGCTGTGCGCATGCAATGCTCACTGCAGTCATCGATGCTTACGTGTACAAAGTATATGCATACAGCAATCTCGTGCAATGTATGCATGTGAATTTTTCCACAAGATTGAGATAAACTTGAACTGAGTGATCGCGGTTGTGGTACTGTTGCAAGCGTGCAACGGCACTGCAACAGTGACCTTTAACTGTACTATTGCATGCACAGCAAAGTTTACAATCAGACGCGACAACACTACTACAGAAGCTACACAGCAGTAAGAGCTACAGTGCATGACGAGCAGTACAGGTTGACTAGTGTGTAGTGCAGTACCTCCGCGGGGGATTCAGCTTCAAGCAGTGACTGTGGCAGAAACTTTGACCAAACTAGTACCTCTACTTGCAGTATTGCTAGCACCAGCCACGTGTTCTGCAATAGCACAATGCAAACGCAGCACAACAGAGCAGTTCGCATGAGCATATATTGAGGTACTGCTGCACGTCAATAGCTTAGCAAGCAAGTGTGAAACGGTTAGACACGTGTGCTTGCGACAGCAAAAAGTGTGTACAGTACTACTGCTGCAATTGTTACTGAAACTTTGCAAGCCGACGTTGTACAGATTTGAAGATAACAAAACATGCTACTACTAATGAACCAGCTATGTGCCCTGCACGCGGATGCTCGGGTACACATAATGATGTCAACTATGCAGATGTGCTGTGATATACCACAGTAACAGTCGCGCATTTACATGGCGCTATAGTAATAACAGTTATGCATGTTACCTGACCAAGTCGTGAGCAGTGAGGGTTAGTGATGTACTCATAAAACTCATTAGCGCCAGGGAGGCCTATAGCAAACAGTACTGCCAGTCGTGTAGCATTGTATGAGCTGGTCTTTGGAACATCCAGTGCATTCAGCATCATGAATGCATTCAGCTCAGTTGCCAGCACTACTATCACCAGCACAGCTATCTGTTGTACCAGTGTGACACGCAGCAGCAGTAGTGTAATAGTGTTGTACAGTGCAGTTGGCATGCAACATTACAGCGGTCAGTCTCATATTGCGGCAGCGCAATATAGGCAGCAGCAGTGTGAAAGAGTAGCACAGTTCAGTTTTTACACAGCAGTACTGTGAACAGCATCATATTGCAGCAAGCTCGTGGTCGCTGAATAAGCAAAGTCACCTGAAACGACAGCCTACGGCGAACTCATGTACAGTTGTAAAAGACAATGATACGCGTGTGGTGCGCAAAAAAATTACAGAATGAAAGCGCGTGTACGGTGCTGGTGTAAACTATTTGCAAACTATACTATTTTATGTTGCATAACTGGCAATAGATTCAGTCAGTTGACCGTTAGTGGCCGTTTACCTGGCAGAACCGTTTGAAGGAAGTGAATGTTCCCCACTCCCACCTGCTCCAACTAAAAGGGCTAAACTGGTGTGCTGCTCTCATAAGCATGCCTCCTCCTTTCCAGTCATAGCCCTAGTGATAGTTCATCAAGTAGCATTTGAAGATGCGCGTCTTTAAGATGAGAACACTGCGAGATGAGCAGCATTCTGAAGTTTGCGATACAGCTGTAGACGTGATGCTACGCTTGCGGGAGATACACATCAGTGGCGAAACATGCTAGTATTGCGAAGCTATTTACTTACAACGCTCGCGAATGACTCCACGCTGAAACAGCTACTGCTCTGAGCACGCATGGCAGCATGCTAAGCTGAAGCAGCTGTATGAGCAGTGCTACGCTAAGGCTTACACGATAACTGCGCCACTTGCACACTGCACATAACATCACAAGACATGTACGCGACTGTATAGTTTGTACAGCTTGCAGCAAACCTCTTCAGCAGGTACACATACACAGCGTGTTCTCCAAAAAGCGATGTGTATATGTATCAGTAGGCGTATACAGCACTACAGCATATAGTAGAGATACACACACCTTGTTTTCTAGAAAGCGTAGTGTGGCTAGGCCTAGCCCCATCCCTATGAGGTTAGCACCAAGCACATCTATCAGCAGTGAGTCCCACCAACACTCTTTAAACTGTGGTACTAGCCAACCCATGCTCAGTTCTACTACTTCAAAACCTGTTGCAATTGCACCGAAAACAGTTAGAGAATAGTAGTGCAATAAGAGACTGCAGTATGCATATATAACATTAGAAGTACTGAATTACAATATCTTTATAGGCGTTACACTAAGCTATAAATAAACGTTGCTTGTTGCTGCGTACTGCTTACTGGCACTTTGTGCATGTGTTTTCTATTGCTGGAACTCTGCACCTAGCATACTATCACTATAGCTAATAAAGAGGCACAGCATCACAACTGCGGTCACTGCTGTTATCGCTTCAGTAGCAATACTAGAATAAGCACTAGTATAGCAGTACAACAGTTAGTTACCTATGCTAAGTACCCAGCACACATGCCAGTCTCTAAACAGGCACATCTTAGCCCACCAGCCTGCCACGTGGGCAATGAACCAGACTTCCTGCAGCTGACCTTTCACAGCAGCCCACGTTATAGTACAGTCCATAGTGCTAGCAGCAGCAGCAGCTGTAGCAGTTTTTGCAGGTGGCGTCAGGCTGTAACTGCCCATATCAGTAAAGACTACAGCTAGCAGTCTGCGAGCCTCTGCCCGCGTGTGGAACAGCAGCACTGCTACGCCAAGCAGGTACAGCATGCCCACGCCGTGCACGAGTCGCCAGAACCCAGGATGCGGTCGTACAAATAGTGTGTCTCTGCACTGCAGGAAGCAGTGCACTAGGAACAGGAAGGAGCAGCCTGCTAGCGCTGCGCGAGTGCTGGTGTCCTTGTCTGCGTCGTTCTGCCTGTAGCCTAGGTAGCCTACCACGAGCACCATGGCTGTGAGCACAACGATCTGTGTGTAGGCAACAAGAGGGCAGTGCAAGGAGGTTCGAGTGCATGTTATTTGGATTGAGTACTCGCAGCTGAGTAAGGGACTAGCTTTAACAACATGCACAGGCGTGTCCTACA
>AXNI01005491.1:0-12088 GCA_000498555.1 Heterococcus sp. DN1 | reverse complement strand
CTCGCATGCAGCTTGTAGCTGCTCTTCTGCAGAAGCTAACACACTTTTGTGGCTCGTCGTTGTGTGAACTTTTCAGGTTTCTCTTTTAAAGGAACTGACGATAGATATAGGCAATGAAGTTAACAGTCAAAATCGTATGCTTGATGGTATGAGTGGCAATATGATGGATGCTAGCGGACTGTTAGGTGGCACACTAAAGAAAATAGGTGTTATGATGAAACGTGGAGGTTCTAGGCATATGTGCTATCTAGTTGGCTTCATCGTATTTGCTTTCATGATGATCTGGTGGATCATGTCACGTAAACGCTAATATGTAAACGCTGCATAGTGCACACAGTAGAAGTAAGGCTATCATGCATGCTGTAAGTACAACTGACCACATACATACACTCTAAGATAACAATGCACACATACACATCATGTATCTCAACTTTCATTGGTAAACTCAGGCATTGCACAAAAGTGGTCGATTCTGTACTGCTTCTGTCTGTTGCTTTTCTTGTTACTGTGAAACATCAACGTATGCGTATACGCTGCACATACTGCAAGCAAACAAACGCAACAATTATGCATGCGTGCCAGCAACATCTTTGTACAAGGAAAGCAGCATAGCTGAATACTGAAACAGTATGTGTGTGTATGTATATATGTGTATATATGCTATGGAAAGCTGCCATATTCAGTAGGCACTAAGAAAGATTCCATTGGTTTATCATGTGTATACAATCGGCCTGTTAATGGCATGTGATCCCAATATAGCCTTAGTGTTACATTAGCACCACGTAGTTCTTCACCTTGATCAATAAGACCATACTTAACATGTATTTTTTTCAAGTTTAGTTTTGCATCTTCAGGTCTCTCAATAATCTTATCCCACAGTATCACCTGATTTAGTGGATTTGTTGGTGTGGAGTATTCACCAGTTACAAATACAAATATCTGTGGTAGTAGATATCGAAAGTGCGTTGGTGTGCGATAGAATGTGTTAGAGTTTTCTAGCAAAACACAGTGCGTAGCTTTGCGATTTGATGTTGCACTAAAACTTAGACGAAAACAGTTTCATAGCCTTATAGCTCAAACGCTACTTAACAGGAAAGGCTGTGCATGTAGCATGTGATTAGAACTACAAGAGCTTGCTACGCTGCTTTACAATTAGCGGTTGAACTGAAGTGAGAGATGCGATGATTAGCAGAAGTCAGTTGTATATGCAACATACCTGTTTGATATTCCAGTTAAAAGCAGGAGCAAGATCAGCTTGAAGATCAAATGCTAGTATTGCTCTATCTGCTTTGGCTGACTTTCGCAGTGATTTCATCTTTTGTAATTGTAGCTTCTTCACTACTGGTACGCCTGTTGAATCGTACATGTACACATATACATACAATGTGATCAAAGCTTTGAGAACAATGTGGCGTGATAACGGCAGTACTTAGAGTACATGAAAGCAGATTGCTGATGAGATTTCAAAGTCTGTCAAACAGCCATAGACGCTTGTTCTCATACGGGCTTGTGTTACTCAATTGCTGCTGTTGTTTCCTTCATTGAGGCTGTGCCTAGTATATATGCCATCATGAGCTGCAAATACATGCTACCAGCATAGACACTTCTCTGCCTTGTGCGACGATGACTGAATCTGCTGATTCAGAAGCGTGACAAGCATGCAGCTGCAAGGACTCATGCACTCATGTACGGCAATTGACACGCGTTCAGTGCGACTTGCAAGGCACTCACCTTCATGCTTATAGGTGCTAAAGGCTGCAAGCAGAGCAAACCCAAGTAAAACTGTGAGGCCAAAGAAGACTACAGCATTCAACCTCACCCAGATTGTATGCATCGCTGCTGCTTATCGCTGCTTGCTCTTCGAAACGCAGGAATCAGCTAGTTTTACAAGTTTCTTTACAGACTTCTGCTTATGACAGCACAGTGGGCTATGTTAGAGCGTGCTGATGTCTCAGCTCTCTCAGTGTCCAGCGCTCTCACAGGCTCTCACTAACACAAAAATAACAAACTTCAAGCTGCTGCACTTTTCTATTGTGCGCTTTAAAAGCTTTCAGACTGTGCTCGCCAAGCCCTTTTCAAACTTATTAAAGGCTTACTAAGCAGTCTGACTACAACACTGCAAGCACAGGCTTTGCAACAGATTGCAAGCAGAACTTTAGTTTGGGAGCCGCGTGTTTGGCGACAAGTGTGCTCTTGCTCATTGCAACGAAGCATTGCATAGCAACAGCGTAGGGATTCTGCAATGGTCCAATTCAGCAGTGCAACAGTAGTGGTGGTGGCAGTGGCATGTTTGCATGTATGCGTGCAAGAAGCCTCTGCTTTCATTGTGCACACCGCGCAACCACAAACACAGCAAGCGATGCACCATAGTCTTGCGCCACGAAGCAGCAGGTAAGCTTGCAATGCGCACGCAACGCGTGATGTGCTATTTGCATTTGTGACGTGTAGTTTGTGCATGGATAGCTTGCAGAAACATGGCATGGCTGCGCTATGATGAAAACACGATTATCGTCCTACCACATATGATTGCACATACACTCATTGTGGGCCATCATGAGGATAGAACAACAATCGTTAGACTCCTTGATCTGAGCGCTGGAGCATGCTGTGTAGGCACTGTTAAGCTGATATGAGTGCATCTGGTCCTGATACAGCAATGCACTCCCTTAACACAACACACCGACATATCCCACGTCTATGTGCATTACACTTGTTGAAACAGATTGCGCAGTCTACATAGCAGCAGCAGTAGCATTTCAACAGTACGATTTAGATCGCAGTTGCATGCCAGATCAGTCACAAGGTTAGAGTTAATATGCTATTTTACGCTGTTTGCGCTGTATGTAGTTTGACACGCTATACGCTGTAGCGCAGCATACACACATTTAAAAGGTTATCACACCAGTATCTGTACAACAGAAGTGTTATCAGCTTCAGTTGCATGCTGTTCGCGTGAGTATATGCATATGTAGCTTCTCAATGAGCTTGTAATGTAATGATTCAAAGTTGGAACATACAATAAGTTAACGCATAACATTACAACATTGCAACTTGCAGGTTACATATGAGTGACATGTCAAAGATATTTGGTGAAGTACCAGATACAGCTGAAGTAGATGACGATGATATTGTTGAAGATGTTAGCGCTGGCACTACTGCAAAAAGTAGTATTAAAAAAGGGGCAAAAGCATCAAAAAGCAGTAGTAAAAAGAGCAGTACTGCAATTGATGCTGATGCTGATGTTGAAGATGGAGATGTAACTGACGATGATGTTGATAATATGGTGTGTATATATTGAATAAGATATGTATATCAACAAGTGCTACTGCTGCTGCTGCAAGTATACAACTATTGGGTAGTGTTTGATTGCACAGTTAAATACTATGCGAGTATGTAGATTATTGTTTGCATACTGTAGCGCAGTTCAAGTTATGCAACCACGTAGTGTGAATACCGTAGTGTACTCTGGTAGAATGTCTCATATAGCTTACGCAAGTACATTTTGATGATACATATAGCTATACGCATCAAGGCACAGCGCAACATAAGTATGGCATTGCATAGTAAACTACTATAACACGCACACATATGATGCACCTTATATGCATCAGCACAGTATTGAACAAAAAGCCTGATACAATGCGCCTATTGTTTTCTCGGCATGATGCTTTTACCACCTTATAATACCTTTTGTTAGGATGATGACGATGATGATGATGACACAGGTTTCTTCAAAGATGGTGCAGATACAGTAGATACAGATATGGATATTGAACGATCTGCACAAGTAATACAAGAATCACGAATTGCAGCAGAGGTATATTCGAAAAAACAATGTCATTATATATAGCATCATCATGTAATACACTTTTATTAGCATTATTATAGACAGTACGATCATGGTCTGTACAGTTTATGTGTTAAATGTATGTGTTCAGTTGCTGCTGAGCTACACACAGAGCAACACGTAAACACTGCTCAGGTATTGTATGCTATGTATCACTTATACACAAGTACACATATGAATGAATACACTACCACATTATCTTACATACTATATGTGCTACTACTGCCTACATGCATACACATGTCTATCTGTACATATAACAATACATAAAGATATTGAAATTGCACCCTGATATTGGTATAGTTATGGTAGATGACATGGGCAATATACTTGAAAATTCACCAGTAAATCCATATGAAGATCCAGAAGATCCCTTAGAACTAGGTGATATTAATACACAAGGAGAAGATGATGAATGGCCAGAAATTGCTGGAGAAATTGCTGGAATGGATGATCCTGTTGATGCACCATGGAGAAGGTAATTGTGTCAATTTTTATCTTAATCTCATAACAAAATTATCTGATAATTTGTGTATGTGTCGCTTACATTCATGTACACGTTCGTATAGAGATAGATCACTCGTGTACATCGTGTAGTACTGCTGATGTACCTACCAGTGGTGTTCATGCCAACATACCAATGGTATGTACGTGTGATAGCGTTCGTGTATTATACAATCTATTGTTATTTCTATTTGTTGCCAAACAACATGTCAAGTTTATACATGTTATTATTGTACTGTTGCAGCGCTAACTGTATTCTTCACATATTTGTATACATAACACACTGATGTGCATACACAGGTCTGCAGAGGCAATCATACGTGAGCAAGTAGCTATTAATGGTCTGCACTGCTATGATATCATGTGGTCATTCCATAAACTAGAGGTTACGGTTACACGAGGCGATGTACCTGAAGATAGTGATGAAGCTGGGTATGTTGTAACGGCTGACTTCAACTTATTGAACTTGTCGCGTCACCTTTTCAAATACGTTTGTATCAGCACAGTTGCATGACTGATACTCACAATTTCGACCGCATGCTTATACTATGCTGTACCTCATACAGCTTTCGTATCGTTAGTTGTCTGTAAAATTATGTTTGAACCTCTTGTTGGCTTACGTTCATTTTCACACACATGCATATCACTGCACTCTAACACATGTACACAGATATGTTGATAGTGAAGAGTTAATGTCAACAATCCGTGCTGTTAATGATGCACTTGAAGATGTTGAGGATGAGTTAAGAGTATTAGGTAGACATGAATTGATCATTGCTACACCAGGGGCTAAGAATATACTAACAACTGACAGAGAATTTCAGGTATATACACTATACACTATTCACTATACATACTGATATATACTGTTATGCAGACAGCTATACGCGTGTAACAACATTCGTTAGTTTTCTTTGCAAAGCATCGTGCCGTCTGAGCTATTATCTGTCACATATATTTATAGTACTGTAGTGGCATCAGCAGTACGTGTTAATACGTACGTGGCACATGATTCGTATAATTTTTAGTTAGTTTCTGGCTCTTATAACGCATCCTATATCGAAGCATGACGCATGGTCTACATCCTATATTGATTCTGTCACATACTGATTACATCACGCTGTCTCCATATACTTCATTGTTGTCCTACAAATGCCAACAGGCATTCACAGGTTTTGATGTTGAAGTCATGACTGGTAGTACATTCAATATACAACGACTTGTCACTGGTAAACTACTTGAAAGAACATTTGATGAATTGATCATCACACAAAAAGGACGCAAGGTAAATTGCGAATCAATAAGTACACATATTGTACACACTACCATATGCTAGTATTATACTGATGTACTCTATTCTGATGTTGCTAAAGCATTAGTATAGCGATTATGTACATAAAATGCTATGTAGTATTGCGATCATATACATCACATTTGCACAATGCCACATGCATAGAACACTCATGTGTGCTAATGCTAATGTTGATACATATGCTTGCACAATATAACGTAGGTACGTATACCGCTAGCACTAGTCGATGAAGTAAGACTACCAGAAGCTAAAGTTGAACCTGGTGAACAATGGAATCTACCATCAGATATGACACAAGATGAATTAGATGATGAGGAATATGAAGAGGAATAATTATTCTTATATGAGAAGAATATTTGTTAGTGTACATCTAATACGCATCAATCAAACACACGTAGATAGATGATTGATGGTATCATTGATGGCACACACACAGCAATACAGACATATACTACATCAAGTGCACACGCATTGCGGTGATACAAACGTTGCACTTTGTGCATGTATGCCATGTTGTGTGGTGTATGAACGCATATAGTGGAGTGCGTTGCAGACTGCAATGCGATGCTATGCATAATAAAAACACAAACAAATAAACAGATGCGCAAAGACGCGCAGGCGAAAACGAAGGCAGTAAACGCACTTCAACACGCTGTAATGCGTTCAATGTGTGTGTGTATGCGTGCTATTCATATGTATCGCACTATGTGTATGCCATGCATATGATGTGATAGGATTACTGTGTGTTACTACTTTGTGCATATGCAGCTTTGTATGTAGGTAGATGTTGCTATATGAAGAAAACCTGAAAATGTATGAACAGAATAGTGACTGTCCCATTGGCTGACTGTAGCTATGTATGTGTATACTAATGTACCACGTACTGCTTGCTATGCAATTGATGTGCTGCTAACGTTTTGACCCCAGTGATGTCAAGGCAAAAAAATAGAATGCATATGTATTGACTATGCTATACTACTGCTACCACCTATATGTATATGTGTATGCTGATGCGTTTGCTGCTTCAAATTGCACTTGCTATGTTTCTGAGCTGACGACCAATAGCACTACTTAGACGTGTATGTTCCTGTTCTAGAAAGCCCACAACGTACTCCCAATCAGCAAGCTTGTAGTTATCTGAAAATGATGATTCATAGTCAACTTTGAGCCAAGCTGATGTACCACTGTACTGACCACTTGCAATTGGCAGCTGTAAGAAGCCTAGTTCTTTCAGTGCGGTGTCATTGTTTGAGTATGGGAACCATTGTATACAGCTATCACATTCACTATATATGCTGCTATATCAAACAGTACAGGCTCACCAGTAGGGAAACTAGTCCATGGATCATCTGGTATTACTAGTGCATGCTTTGCTTTAGCTAGCTCTCTGTTGAATGTGCATGCTCTGCCATTAAGACCATCTGATGCAGTAGACCACAGTCGCATGAATCTGCCCCTTGTTGTGTCCACATGTAGATAGTCTTTTGCCTCCTGTATTGTCTGTGCAGTAACTGTCGCTTGCTGCTGACTGCATGCACCTTTGCTTTGACCACTCAAACCCAGTAGACCTATAGCATTATGTGCTAGTAACTGTGCTGGTAGTTCATCGCGAAACCAGGTCAAGCATGTGTCAACATTGTCCAGCTCTTTCAGCAGTTTGTGGCAGGCAAAGAGCTTGGTGCTTGTCTGCATATCACTGTCTTGTTCTGACTCTATGAGCTGCAGCTCTTCTTCCTGCAGCATGTTTGATTGTAGCTGTGCTTAGCTCGGCAGTGGTGTGTTTCAGCACACCGTTTCCAGCATACTGCGGCTCCTTTGTAAAAACAGTACCTGTCACCCTCTCCGCTATGCTGTCCAAGTTCTCTAAGTCACCGCAGACTCTCACAGCGAAAATCAAAATAACGGTTTTCGCATAACGGTCGTAGATTTCACTCTGTGTGTGTGATGCCTAGCCTTGGAGCTGCGCCAGCATATGGTGAAGCCGGCAGTTACAGTGCTGAAGGCTTCAAGAGCACGAAAGCAGAAAGAATCGAGAGCTGTCATCAAAGCTACCTGAACGGCCATGCTGCAGCACGTGTGCCACCCCCATACACAAGCACGAGCGATAAAGAAGCTCTGTGTCTGCAGTACATCGACAACTTTAGAGAGCAGGTAGGGTCTCCTGCCTTGTCTATGTTGCAAGCTCCAACATCTAGAAGCATCTGCTGCTACTTTTGTTAACGTGAGGCTGTCTTGCCTGCATTGCTTGCTCTTTGTGTGTGCTGCAACAACAGTTTGTGGCACTGTACCCCGATCGCAAGCAGCTGTTCTTGACTGCACCAAATGAGTATGGCATCACTAAGTTTGTGTGTGGCACACTCCGACCTACTGAACTGCCATACCGTGAAGTTTACAATCTAGACAAATGCTGTGAATTTGTAGCAAACTTTTTGCACTATGAGCCACTTGACAGTACATGTACTACACCTGCATGCCTGCCAAGCCCTACACAAGTGCTAGGCTGGCAAGTTGGTGATAGTTTTGATTTCTCAATGGTACTGTGCAGTTTACTACTTGGATCTGGTTATGATGCTTATGTAGCATATGGTACCGCTCCGTACTGGATAACTACTAAAGATCAGAGTAACATGACATGTCCGCTACTAGATAGTTCTGGCAGGCCTGCTGATGGTGTAATACAGCATGAAAATGGTGTTGGTATTAGCACTTATAACAGTAAAAGTGCAAAGCATGTATACAGTGATAACAGTAATAATGATACAGCAAAAGGTACTGATGATACCACCACAACAGCGCCAGTCACTACAACAGCAGCACCAGCAGTAGCAGGTGATGCGAGAGCTGATGCAAAGCCATCAACTGCAGCTAACAGTGATAAGCAGCACAATGATGAGAATAACAACAACGCTGGTGCTTCTGTTAATGCTACTCTTGTTGAAGCTAAAACAACTGCTAATAACAGTGCAGGTACTAGTACTAATAATGCTAATAGTCATGAAGCATTGCTGTATACACTACAGCCTAGAGGGCCACCTCAATCAAAGTACGAACTGTATCTAGCAGCACAAAAGAAAGATGATAACAGTAGTAACAGTAACACTAAAACAACAACACCTAATGTAGCAGAAGCGAAACACAGTGCTAATGATGTAGTACAAAACAGTCATGATAGCAGTATTGCAAGTAGTACTGATAGAGATGAGATTGATAAGGCAGCTTGCTATGAAAAGGAACATGATGTACTGTATGGCAAACGTGTGCATGCATGGGTGATTGTACGACCTGGAAAACGTAGTGTTAACAGTGTTATATGCATTGAACCTACAACTGGTCGTCAGTACAGTATACAAGATACACCATATATGTCACTTGAAGCAGTGTTCAATGCATCTAACTTCTGGGTATCAATGCAGAGTGACACTCCATTAAGACAGTTGAACTATGATTTACTGGACAACAGCAAATGGGAGTTTGTCTTCATAGATGAATCAAAAGGCATGACACAACTTAATAGTGGTTATGCTGGTGATGATACAACACAGCTACATACAGATGATAACAACAACAACAGCAATAGCCACGATATACTACTCAGTTCACCTCGTAAAGCTGGTATCACTGGTACCAATAACAGTATTTCAACTGCTGTATATGGTAGTATACTGGATCTACCACAGTCATGGGTGTCAAAACTAACAATAAGTAGAGACTTATATCTACTGAGATATCCACGTGATGGACGACGTACACTATTCTATAGTAAAGCAAAAGTTGATATGTATGGTTACGGCATACATGATCAAGGTGTGACTGTACATGTAACACTATACAGCGATACAGCACGTACACAGATTACTGAAACACGTGAAATATTCTCAAACAGACGTGACAAACTACATCAGCGTGTACGTTCAGTAACAAAAGGTTACACATATGAACTGTTTCTACCAGGGCGGCACTTGAATCTAAAGGAATGTATTGAATGGATTGGTCATAAACGTGTATGTACATTCTATAGTGAGGCAAGGCTTGATGGGCTAAAATCACGCACAGAAGTTATGGGTGTTAAGATCATTGAGCTATTTGAAGGACGCCAAGACAAGCTTATCTATAGAAGCATTAATGTATCTGATGATGTAAGTAGTACTAGTACTGGTGGTGCTGCAAGTGGTACTGCTGGTACTGCTGCTGGTGGTATTGCTACTAATCAAGCACAACAAGCAGCATCATTACGATCATATATACTGCCTGGACCTGATAGTATTGCTACTAATAATAGTGGCGGTAATACAGTTACTGCAAAAGAACAGATAGTACATAAGATGACTGAGAAGTACGCCCGTGACTATAGCATACCAGCACATACTAACGTTGCCAAACGAACATACTATGTGAATGAAGGGCGTATACGTAGCTTGTATCACTATGCTAATGATAGAGTAACACGTGTCGCAAAGATGTATTGGAAGGATAACAGGCTTGGCAGCAGTAGTAACAGTGGTAACAATAATGCTAACACTGCTGTGAACATGGATGTTGATACAGTTATAGCTATTGACAGTAATAATGAGAACACTGCTACCAGCAGCAGCAGTGATACTAATAAAGGTAGTAACACTACATCAGTGCTGCCAGCAATTCCTAAGCCACAAGAGACTCTTCAAGATGTGATAGCATGTGAAAAAGAGTGCTTTATAACATCAAGACATTTACATATAGAGATGTTGGATCAAACAAGAACACGTCATGCAGAAGAACTTGCTGGTGCTACAACTATAGTAAGACCTATCATTGAATCAGCACGTGATAGGCATCACCAGGGCAGTGGTAGTAGTACTGATAGCCAACAGCAACATCATCATGTTGCAGCAATTGCAACTTCTAACAGCAAGACTAACAACAGTAGCAGTGGCGATACTAATGGTGATACTAATGGTGATACTACATCACATTATCATATGGACTATCTAACACCATTTATACAGTTGATAGCATCAGCAGCAGACCATACTAATCTAACAAAAGAAGAGTCAGTACGTGCTAGAGATGCATGCTTACGGGCACTTAAAGATCGACTACTTGAGCGTGCAAACATTATTAACACAAGATTGAATGAAGAAAACGCTCTACTTTCGAAGAGACAAGCTGCATTTCAACGTAATCAGCGTGATAATGACAATGCCGATGAAGATGCTTTTGAGAAATTCTGTGCTGAATCAATGTTCAGAATACAGATACTAGAACAGCGGCTAGTACAGCATGAAGAAACTGCACTCAAGAAATACAGTGATTTGGATAGCAAACTAGCTAATGATCCACGCTTGAGTGCCATTAAAGGCGGCTGAGAAATCATGTAGCGGATATATGTATTGTATGAGTAGCTAGATAATCATAATATGATCGTACAACATCAACATACAGAGATTGACTACTGTAGCACAATGACCGAATGCACTGATGACAATAACAATGCACGTTAATGAAAAACAAGCGATGACTAGAGCAACGTTGACCTAGCGTATTATAAACTGTATTAGTGTTGTATATTGTTGTTGTTGCCATCGCTGATTGGGATTGCTCAATGCTTACAGTGCATGCTGAGACATCTGTTGCAGTCTAAATGCACACTTGCATACATGCTACATGTGCATTGCACTTACTGTATTGCAAATCTACTCTTGAGCGTTGCAGCATCAGCAGCATATTGATCATTTTGAGCAGCTGTATTGAGCATATCCTTTACAGCTGCTACATCGCTACTACTAAGCATCATCATCATAAGGCTTAAACCTTTTACTTTACTGATACCTTTCAGTATTCTGACTATCTCTTTCTGATCAATACTACCATCTGTATTAGTGTATAATAGCTGTATAATACTAGACATGATATCAGGATTACTACTACTAGCACCTTCCATCATCTGTTGTTATTGTAATATGTGTAGTAATGTAGCGTTGTTACAAACGAAGAAGTCACATGGTTAACAAGTGTAGTGTATATATATATGTGTAGCTAGCGCTGTGTGTATGTGATGGTGTAGTATGCTGCGCTACAGTTGCATACTATGATATACAATTCACCTGGAAGAACTGTAAGAACAGCTCGAACATGACTCTGCAACACAGCCACAAGGTTGTGCTACACACACGTTCGCTAAATAACGTGTTTGCAATAAAAGCAGTAGCTGCTATTATTTCGATAAGACTACACATATGTGTGTGTGAGTGTATGTTTACCTTGACAAGATTGTTGCCTTTCACAAGCTTCATATAAGCAGCAAAGTTTACATTATTTCCCCGGACATCACGCCAAGTCCGTTCGAATTCATACAATGTTTTTGGCGCCTTTAGCGAAGCACGTATTGCATCATCTGTACTGCTTATACTACTGCTTGTACTTGCAGTTGACTGTTGTTGTTGAGC
>AXNI01005450.1:0-10159 GCA_000498555.1 Heterococcus sp. DN1 | reverse complement strand
TGTCATACTACTACAGCTTTCGGCGCAAAGTGGAGACTCTTGATCAAAATGTAGAGGGACTGAGAGGTCACTTACAGCAGCTGGTCACTATTGCACGCACTTACTGCAAAGCTGGCAATGCCTTCTGTGAGCATGGCAGAGAGCTCAGCAGCGCTCTTATGCACTTACAGGTTTGTTCATGTGTATACTTATATGCATACACAAAAAAAATTATGCTACTACTAAGATGTCCACTGATATGGCAGCTACTACTGCTGCTGCTGCAGTTAAAGCATCGCTGCATATCAGCTTCTGATTCTGTTAGCACAAGCAACGCTGGTGCTAGATCATACCGCACCATTGCTGTAGAAACCTTACGTTGATGCAGACGGTGCTGATCATACTAGCTGTCGCTGTGTCACTGCAGCTGCGCAGTGCTGCTGCAATTATCACAACTGTTATACGTCTAAGACGCTAGGGCAGACATCAGGCAGTACTTAGCGTAGTACGCGGCGTAGTGTTACTGCAAGTTAGCAAAGCTGCTGCACGTCTCTGACGTTAATGCGCACACATGCTCTGTAGTCTTAACTGCTGCAACTACTACTTGTGTAATAACAAACACATCAGGGTGAGAGCTGGTTCACGCGGTTAGGAGACCTAGCACCAGCACTAGTGAGGTTTGGTGAAACTCTAGATGAGATACAGAACTATATGGAGGCACTGCTGCTAAGCTTAGAGACAACATTCAGTGCTCCTATGGAAGAGTTTGTTAAGAGAGAGGTGAGTGACTCACCTGACTGCTTGATCATATATATGTATATACATACATAGTGCAGTAAAGGTAGTGTATGCTGTTATAGCTGTGCGCAGTAGTTGCAGGTTTGTTGCGGTGCAGTGCACGCTGGCTGTTGCTGTAAGACACTGCTACTACTATGTGTGTTAGCAGTGAGGACATGTTCTAATCTAGTTATGTTCATGCTGAGAAACAGAGCTCGATGCATGCGGATGCTTACAGCAGTGACGTGTACACTCAGCAGCTGACCATGCTGTTCTGTATTGATGCGCTACAGGTGAAGTGTATACGTAAGATGAAAGCAGAAGTGAACAGGTCTAGCGAGGACTATGAAGCTCACTTAGGCAGATTCTTACAGCTGAAACGCAGCAGTGATGAAGCTCAGGTACGTACAGTCACAACTTGAACAGTTACAACTTGATACAGTTACAGAACAGTTACAACGGTTGCGCTCTATCGAATAGCTATAGTAGCAGTGTGTTGTGCCTGTGCTGCAGCTATTGGTACTACCGTAGATCAGTTCAGTGAGTCACTGTATAGAGCACGACACTAGGCATTGCTGTACCGTGCATGCGACTGCCAGCAGCAAGCACTGGCACCTAAAGAGATCATGGAGGGACTGCTGACGCATAGATTAGCTGATAACAGTTAGGTCTCATCATGTGTGCATGTACACGCTATTGATGAAATTAACTCATATGAATACAGGTGCAAGTGAGAGCAGCAGAGGTAGCAGCAACTAGGCGGAGATTTGAGCTTAGCAGGTTTGACTTGGTGCACCACCTGAATCAGCTGGAGACTAAGAAGAAGTTTCAACTGGTAAGCTGAACTATAGCATCATCACTACAACTAAAACCAGCTGCTGCTGCTGCTGCTGCTACTACTACAACTACACCGGCACTGTTGCTGGAATGCTACTGCTGCTGCTGCAGCTATTACTATCACTGAAGCAATGCCACTGCCAGTGCCGCTTGTGCTGCGCTGTAAGCACTATTGCTGGTGCTGGTGCTTGTGCTTGTGTTGCAGCATTGAAGCTGTAGCGCATTGAGGTGCAGTGGTCTTGCTTGTTCAAGCAAGTGCTGTGTTGCTGCTGCAACGCGTATTCTCAATGGCTAGTGTCACGGTTGCTCATGCGCATTACTTACTATTGCACCACCGTCACTACTGTTGTTTGTCTGCTGTGTGTTCAGGTTGAGAGAGTGTGCTCTGCATTGTATGCATTCCTTGGCTACTTCCACCAGTGCCACACTCTAGTTGCAACAGTAGAGCCTAGCATGCGTGATCTACAGGTACAGTTTACCAAATCTCAACTAAACTCCACTCACTGTAGACCACACACTTGTCCTCACATCACATCAACTTGAACATTGCAAGCAAGCGTGACTGGTATTGCTGTTAACTGTGCTTGCGCAAGCGACTATTACTACTTGCTGAACTGTTTGTAACATCGCTGCGTTTGATCGTGTGCTGTGTACCAATAGCATGAGCTGCACCTAGCCCGTAAGGACTTTGCAAGAGATGACAGGCTGTGGACAGCTAAAAGGATGCAGGTAACACAGCACTATACACAGCATTCAATGCACAGTTCAAACTAGAATGTGACATAGTTTTAGTGGATGCTTTTACACTCTTGTGCAAGTCATTGGTACTAGCAGGGATGCGGCATACGCACTATAGACAACATCTTCATTCTAGCGTGCGTTTTATCATCACTAGGTCAGTCAATGCGCTTGTACAGCACTCCTGTTGAGATGTAGCGCAACAACATTGCACAGTACAAGTATTACACAAATACTTCTAGACATTAAGTGATGCTGACACAGTACGCACACTCACACTACACAACGCTCTGTTTGATGATGCACAATAAACTGCTTGCACACAACACGAACAACAGTTGGAGATGCAGCTGAACAGAGGGTTCTTTGCACAGGGTGTTATGGGCGGGGCCACGTCGGCCAGTACGTCAGCATCTGCGCTGGCCAACAGCTTAGGGCACCACCAGCAGCAGCAGCAGCAGCAGCAGCAGTTGAGCATGAGCCTGGGAGGCACTAACACTAGTAACAGTAGCAGTATGATCAATAGTAACAGCACTGGTATTGGCATTGGCAGCATGGCGCACAGGCGCAGCAACACGCTGACTAGTGTGATGAGCAGTGAGAGAGGGCAGGCTGCTGCTAGCGGTGCTGGGGAGCTGCTGGACGACAGCAACGGCTGTGATGATGTACGTTGGACACGCTTTGATACTGCTCACTATGCTACAGTACAGTGCTGTTGCTGAGAGGTAGCTGCAGTAGTAGTGCAGGTGCTATGTTTTTGATGCGTATTGCAAGGTGGTGCAGTGCAGCAAGTTTGCAAGGCTACAGCTGTCGTCATAGAGCACTTGCTTCTTTAGGTTCAATGTGTCATGCACGCTGCGCCTGCATTGTGTACACAAGCTGTGTATACTTCTTTGCAATGCGTTGCAGCGTTCACAGCAGCTAAGTGCTATCATTGTACTACTGTTGCGCATGCGCGCTCTTGGCAGGACGCTGGCGGCATCAGCTCTGACGATGAGCACGATGCAGAGTTCGTCAACGATGCTAACAGCGACAACGAGGACGACAGCACCACTGCTACTGGCACTACTGCTAGTACTAGCACTGCTGCTGCTGCTGCTAGTAGTACTAGTAACAATGGCAGGAACCCTCTGCCGCAGGGGCAGCCTGTCAAGAGCGGCTACCTGTGGAAGCGCAGCACTAATGTGAGGAGAGACTGGAAAAGGCGGTACTTCATCATACAGAATGGCAAGCTGTGCTACCAGAGACAGGTGCGTGCAGTGTATCGCTTTTGCAATAACGGCTCTGTAATAACGACTTTGCAACGCCTTTGCAACAACGGCTGTAATAGTTGCTAAGCCCTGCTGCATGTGTTAACGTACGAGCGTAACGCCTTTACAACAGCTTTGCACCATTTTGTGTACGGTCGGTAAGCTGTGCTATATGTGTTAGTATAGGTGTGGAGTGAGTGCTGCATCAAATGTGATGCACGCGTGAAGTGGCGCTGTTCAGATGCTGCTGTCGGTCTGGCAGTGCGCCAGTGAAGGGATACAGCGTATTACCTTGTACTATCTATCAGCTGTAGCGCTGCGAGACGCACCAGCTCACTACTGCAATCAAGTTCTTGCACTGTACTGTAGCTGCTTATGCTAACACTGCTTTGCTGTCTTGCACTGCTCTCATGGGTGCTCATTGTACGTACACTTGACTACTACAGGAAGCAGTAGTGAGCCCGCCTGTGCCAGTGTGTGATATACAGCTGTGCACTGTGAGAGCCTGTGACAGAGGCAGTGACCTTAGGTTCTGCTTTGAAATCATCAGCCCTAAGCAGCGCACGTACTTACTACAGGTATGTATAGTAACGCACGCGCTAAACACTTACGCATATTATGTGATGCGAGATTACTTACATGTGTGCATAGCTGTTGTGTGTCATAAGGCACTACCATATGTAAGCTTACAGAGCAATACACCTCACCTATGCACACTACTGTGCACACGTACATAGCAGTGCACCTTGAGTGTTAGCACGCATGCACGCACACACAGCCGCTGCTACTGCAGTGTTTGTCATGCACCCTTGAATGTTGGGCAATCTTACAAAGGACCATTGTTGCTATACATAATTTAAGTACTACTGTTATGGCGCTTGTTGCTGTACTGCCACAGGCTGAAGATGATGTGAGCCATCAATCATGGGTAGATGCTATACGTACTGAGATAGAGCACTTGCTGAGCTCAGGCTCTGGCCGCAGGCTGTGCCATAATGGCAGCTCCAGCAGCAGGTATGTGTCCCCATATGTTTGAAGAAAGTCTGCTCTAGTTCAAGACAATGTACTACTACTACATACACTGCATACTTATAGTGTGTTGCAGTGCAGATTGAGGTAGCTTACACGTAGCCGATGTACAGAGCACTGCAAACTGACTACAGCTAATACTGCGCAACGTGTTACACAGCTTTCTACTCGAATACTTCGAAGCAGTGAGTACTTTACTGGCCACAAAGCCTGCAAGGCTAAGTGTTGCCGGCAATATGTCTGCAGTGGCTCTCGTATTCAGCTACCACGCCCTGTTCTTCCTTGAACTATCCTTGCATACACTGCTCTTACACTCTCTGCTGATGTGTGCTTGTTTGTGCTGCATGGATCATCAGCAGAGATCTTGGTAGGACACTTGGACCTGGCTCACTGGCTGGTGGACTAGCACTTACACATCTTACTAGATTAAGCAAGGTAGCGTACACTTACTTAGAAGTGTGCTGTACACTGATGTAGTGCAGCTTGTGGCTGCTTCTTTGTGCAATAGTGCGCATGCTGCCCTGCTGAAGCATGCAGTTTTGAGCTCATTAGAGTGTAGTGTAGGGTCACACTGCTGCTCAGTATGAACTGGTTTGCAAGGCTCTGCACTGACACATCACTACTCCGTACTGCTATTTGTCATGTGTTGCGCTGCTGTTGTGCTGCTACAGGCTAATCCACAGTGTGTTGACTGTGGTGCAGTGTCCCCTGACTGGGCCAGTATCAATCTAGGTGTTATGATGTGCATAGAGTGCAGTGGCATACACCGTAGTATGGGTGTACACATCTCCAAGGTAAGAATCAACAATTGTACATAAGCTCTGCATTGCTTTGCTATGCAGCACGCGTATATGGTCACAAGCATCGATGTGTATGCACTATGAAGCATGTTGTACTAGTGGTCACAATGTACACCAGAAAAAGGTCGTACAGATACACAGGCAGTGGTTGATCTACAGTTTGAGTGACGTGCGTCAAGTCACTTCTGGTGATAGCTGCATGTGGCGCTCTTAGCACTATGTATCATTAGCACTACAATCTATGCATTGCGCATAGAAACAGTCTGATTCAGGCTGCTGATGCAGCAATACCAGTACCATGAAGTAAGCTCTCTTGTATCATCTATATGTATATTACTCTGTGCTGCAATGCATAACA
Source organism: Heterococcus sp. DN1 (assembly GCA_000498555.1). NCBI lineage: Eukaryota > Xanthophyceae > Tribonematales > Heteropediaceae > Heterococcus > Heterococcus sp. DN1. The sequence goes on along the minus strand of AXNI01005450.1, from coordinate 4,391 downwards.
GGTGAGGTCACTGACACTAGACAGGTGGACATCAAGCTTGCTGCAACTGATGGAGCGTGTAGGCAATAGAAAGTTCAATGAGATATGGGAAGCTGATCTCTCACAAGCACCACCAAGGCCTGAGCCTGAAAGGTAATCATCATGATAATGCGTTCTAATTTACTTGCAGAAAATGCAAAACATGATGTGAATTACGACACTGGTAGTGTTGTTAGAACAGCGTGGTGCCACGTGCAGTGGTATATAGTACTCCAATATGGTGCTGCTTGTGTGTGTTACCCACGCTACGAAAGCGCTGCTGCGAGTAGTAGTACACTGTAGTGGTGCTTGCAATAGTATAGTATGTAGTTTGCGTCTAGTACAGTGTGCAATACCAGCATGCTGGCTTCGCGTGTGTAACTAATACAGCTATACTGCAAGAACAATTGTCCGCATACTTGATGCTGCTGTTGGTTGCAGGCAAGCCACTGTGTTGCTGCATCTTTCTGAAAGCTGTTTTGCGCTGTGTTTACGCTCTCTGCTGCTGTGCTGTGTGTATACTACAGTGATCGTGTGACGAGAGAGCTCTTTATAAGACGAAAGTATGTACAGAGAGCTTTCCTAGGGCCTATCAAGCCACAAGACACTGCTAACAGGTATATACGTCTTGCTTGTGCATCTACGGGTTCTGCCTATCAGTAGTAGTATGATCCACTACTTGTGGAGAGAGTCGTTGTTAACACAGTGTAACTGTCAGCTGCAGTTGCACAGTATTGCATGCTTCATCAAGGCGATAACTGCTGCAAAGTGACATACTGCTACACTATTGCAGCAGCAACTTCCATTGAGTTTTACGTGTGGTCACGCCACTGACACTCTTGCTGCACAACCACTGCTTCTATTGCTGCTCTAACACATGCTGTTGCTACTTCTATGCATTGTTGCTATTGCAGGGAGCTGTATGATGCAGCAGCAATAGGTGATGTAGACAGAGTGCTGTGTGCTATGGCACATGGTGCTGATCTCAGCTGGTCTAATGAAGCAGAAGGCTCTAACACAGCTGCACATCAGGTACTAGCGCACTCATCACGACACACTACTATACTATTGTACAGCACACTACACTAGTAGTGTGTGAGATGATAGCCTCAGTGGCTGCAGCAGCATGCATGTTGATGCAAGCGCAGTCGAGCCTTCTTTCAGCGCTGGCTCTTCTATGTTACTGGTACTAGCGTTGCCCTGCTGCACGCTAGCTAGTCAGCAGTCAAGGTGTACACCAGTGTGTGTGCTCACTGAGTGCTACAGGCAGTTCACTACTGCTTACTAACGTGAACGTATACTGACTAACATGTATGCTTTTCGTATAATCATATATACCACAAACAGGCTGCGAGAGGAGGGCACCTGCTTGTGATGGAGCTGCTGAGTCAAAACGGTGCCAATCTTGATGCTCTAACAACAGACGATGTAGCCCCTCTAGACATTGCTATGCAGCTAGAGAACCAAGACATGATCACACTGCTTGTAGCCAAGCTGGAGAGAGAGCAGATGGCCAGAGCATAGTTCAACTTGTTGAAGTGGTAAAGTTCAATCAGTTGAAGATACGCATGTGCATAAAGCTGCTGCTGCTCACTTAGCGCAGTTGCTGCTGCACCAGCTGACTGGTCGTTGCTCAGCAAGCAGAAGTGGCTGTAACTACCAAAGCTGTGAGCAGCGTTGTTGCGCACAAAGTCCTCGAGTAGTAGTTGTAGCTGTAGTAGAAGCTGCAGTAGCGTTTGCAGTGCAGGCTGCGCGCGTTGCATATGCTAATAACACAGATCTGTTGCATGTTTTCATACTAGTATACACATATCATCAGAGACATGGCATCTCTATAGCGGAGCATACAACAGCAGCAGCAACAGCAGGAGCAGTTGTACTTTTCGTACTTCAAACAGTGTGGTCCTTCGCAGCCCTCTCTCGCACAGTGACTTCTGTCGGTTTTCTTCCTGTACAATGTTAAATCTCTTTACCCACGCAGCTACCACTCTGTCTCTTTGCTGTAGCTTGCCACTGTTGCCTTTCTTAACATCTTATGATTGTAATTACGCGCTCAGAACCAGTAGTGTACAGCGCAGCGTCTGGTGAACAGCAGCTAAGCATGGCTGCAACAGTAATGCTCACAGTATTGTGGCTACCTAGCTGCTTTACTGCATCTGCTGCTACTACTGCTGAATCACTCGTTTAGTGTAAGCTAAAGCTACAACAGTGTGGTGAATCGGCATAGACGCCAGAACGTAATGAATTGCATACATACAATAACATTATTACAGTACAAGTCTAAGTATCTCTTGTATTGTACTTGTGATGGCTACTAGTGCCTATACTTGTGTTTGTACTACATGTGTGGAATCTGTGGTGCTCATTTTTGATGTGTTCACTACTAACAACTACTGCTGCTCATACTGCACTCCATACACACAACCAACGGCTACACCCAGTACTGTAGCGCGGCTACCACACTACAGCTGCTGTTCTTTATTACTGGACTATCTATCAAGCACTGAGGTGTGGTGTGTGCACTGTGACTCAAGCGCACCACTGCTGCAGACCGTCTACAATGCATGCTTGTGCACTGCAGTACATGCTAGCATATGATGATCTCGCAACACCGCTGTACCACAGCGTGACTGCAAAAGTGCATGCTATCAAAAGCTGATCTCACAATGCACTGTACCACAGCGCGATATTTGCTACTTAGCACAGCCCTTCAATGCCACAGTGCATGCCATCTTACAATGCACTGCAAGACAGCGTATCTGCATGCTGCTGAGCACAGTCTTTAGATGCGACGCCCAGGCCGTGGGGGGTACAGCGCTTGTCGGGCCCGCCAGGCTAGCGGCTCATCAATTGGCCGTGCATCTGCAGGCAGTGGCAGGTCACTCAAACTTGAAGTCGTTGAACTGGACGTTGGCGCGTCACGCTCACACCAAACTTGACTCGTTAAGCACCTCCTCTCAGCCCCTCCTTCTGCCAGAAACCTGTGCCGAAACAATTACCAAAACAGTAAAACAAACACATGTTTCAGGCTGCTTAGTATGCTGCTGTATGATGCATTGCGAAGGCTGCGCTGCGTGCATTGCACGTGCACATTGCCTTAAGCGCAAAGTATAACGTGTACGTGTACACGGTTGCTTACTACTGCGAGGCTGTTGAAGTTGCAGTGTAGTGTATAACAGCATACCTGTCGTAGAAGGCAACGAGCTGTTCTTTCTTGAGTGCTTTCAGTGCATTAGCTTCTGTAATCCTTCTGTTGAAGTTAAACTCTCCACCAATGATCTCATCCCAATTGCGCGTCACCTGCGTGTGCGTCACGTTGACAGCAGCAGCAGCAGCACAATGAGTGATGAAAGCACATTAGTACGGATACAAGAACGTTGGCAATTGGCAGCATACGCCAGTAGCGTACTGAGTACTATTGAAGCACATGCTTGTGTGACAGGTACACAACACTCTATGCTATTCTTACACGTGACGTGATGTATGCTTGTACAGCAATATGCTGCACATATGCACACTCTCATATAGACATAGCAGTCTGCAATTACAGCGAAGTATGACGTCTAGCCTGCACTTACTCATGCGCACAGAATTATCATGAAGTTGCGTCTACCAGTAGTATATCAAACTATGCCAGTGCACATGCATGAAGCATGCGTTGCGTAAAGCATATATATACATACATATACATACATATACATAGTATTACATACACATACCTCTTGAGCGAGCCGTTGGTCAGGTTCTAGCTTTTTCTCAACAAGACCCCCCACAAAGTCACTGAATTGTGACCTGCGCATACTGGTTAGTACAGTCCTCAGTTCACGTACGTAGTCAAGTATTCTATCTGTGACATACTGAGGGTCTTTGACGCCGCTCTGTACAACAAACACAGCAGCTCCAATGCCTTCTGTGCGCCGCGCTCCACTAAACACTAGGTAGCCCAACTGTAGTGTTGTGGTACAAGTGATAGTAACGGCAGCAGTGGCAGTAGCGTTAGTACCAGAAGCGTTAGCTGCAAAAGCGAGCGTGATGGTCACGGCAATGCTGTGCAGCTGCAATGGCAGCCTGAGCATTGGCAGCAGTTAGATTACTAAAGACAAACATCATTTGTAAGTGTTGGGCAGTAGCATCAGCAGTATATCTGACCTGCTGCTTTGTTCGCAGGCTCTCATAGAAGGGGTCCTGCATAGCAACAACAGTGCATCAGAGCGCACAGTGTTAGCATACCATAGTGAATGCTGTGTCATACTCGCAGACCTGGTATAAGCAATTCTAGCTTCAAAGTGTCAAAAGTTCAGCGAGTACACGGAGTGTGTCCACAAACCTGAGCAATAGAGCACAGTAGCTCTAGCATGACTCTGTCTTCTAGA
>AXNI01005314.1:0-10003 GCA_000498555.1 Heterococcus sp. DN1 | reverse complement strand
AGCTCTGCACTGCACTACTCCTCGCTGCAAGTAGTGGACACGCCACATGACGCATGCTGTCTAATCTAGCAATTGCAAACCGTGCTACGCGCACGTCAACGCAGCAGCAGCAACACTTGCTTACGCATGCATGCACACACTCTACACACCCTGCACAGGGAGGCGAGTGGAAGCGTGCGATAGGGCTGCTGAGAGCCATGAGTGCCCGCGGTGTTGCACCTGACACTATCAGCTATGGCTCTGCACTGGATGGCTGTGCTCGAACAGGCCACAGAGTAGTTGCAGAGCGGCTGCTAGCAGAGATGCACAAGCTGCGTGTGCCTCGCAGCCACTTCTGTTACTGGTGAGCTGAGCTAGTTCAGTGATAGTTTATGCAGACTGAACAAAGATTATTTGCATGTGCGCGCTGCACGCAGAGGCCACCGGCCCCCTTGTATGCGCAATGTGATATATGATGCTCGTAGATTGCGTTTAAGATTGTACTGAGTGACAGCACAGTAGACTGTATGTAGCAATTAGTACCTTCAACAGCTGCTCTGGCTCATACTGCTGCTCGGTCATCTACTAGCACACTACAAAAGTGCACTACTAAAGCAGTCATTGCTGTTTTTCTGTTGTGTGTCTTGACTGCATACACACCACTGCAGCTCAGTCATGACAGCCTTCGGCAAAGCTAGAGAGTGGAAGCGAGCTGTAGCCCTGCTAGACACTATGCGGAAAGATGGCCTAGAGCCTACAACTGAGTGCTATAATGCTGCTGTAGCTGCATGCGGCGTGGTTGGTCAGGTGCGCAGCGCTTGCTCTATCTTGTATGCACTGTTCGAAGTTTTTCGCTTATTTGTCATGCAGTATATTGCTGTACCAAGCGCATGTGAGTATGCTGCCTTTGTGCGTGTTGCATGTTTATTGAGGCTGCAAGCTTCACTGATGTGCAGCATTTACTTGCTGGGCTTGTCGGTAGCGCAGCTGCAACCCTTGGTAGGCACTCATCATGAGGAGAGTGCTTGTAGAACTGCACTTCTTGGTGTCCAGAAGCGATAATCGGCTGTAGTGCTCATGCTTATGCTTATGCTTATACTTATGCTTGTGCGCGTGCTCTTTGTACTGCAGTGGCGTGGAGCACTAGCGCTGCTAGCTAGGATGAAGCTAGATGGCGTGAAGCCAGACACTATCACATTCAACACTGCTATAAAGTACGTGCATACTGCATAGCTGCTCGCACTGCGCTGTACGTTAGATCCCGCAGCATGCAAGCTTGATGTGTGCGTGCTTCATGGAAAGCAGCCTTCGTATCATTAGCTGCCTGCGCAGCTATTGATACTATGCACTATAACTGTAGCTCAGCACATTGCGCGTACGCGACTGTTTTTCAATCGCTGCTTCTCATGTTTGCCCCAACAGCGCGTGTGGTAAAGCTGGTCGCGCTGGCGATGCACAAGCTCTCCTGCGTCAGGTGAGCGATGGCATACACACTAATCCATGATTGTGTTTCATGTTGACGGTGCTTCAGGGTGTTTCACTTTGTTCAGCTTGCTCTGCCATGTTGCTCACACACCTTTGACTGAGTATAGGTTTGTGCCAGTACATCTTGTTACCAGTGCGTAGGCGCTAGACTGTGCACTGCACACACTATGCGCTGACGTGCCTGCTATCTGTCGCACACTGCACTGCTGCGGCCAGCAGAGCAAGCATTGTGCGTATGTACGTCATAGTGTGACACCAGCACACCACAATTCCAGTAGGCTCAACTACTAGCACTACTGCCACTAACACTAGCTCTACTGCTGCTGCTGCATTGCTCTGGCACTGGCGCTGGCGCGCTGCACACACAGATGCAAGAAGCAGGGCTGCAGCCAGACGTAGTGTCCTACACAGCAGCCATAGCAGCCTGCCGCAGGATGAACGGCCCAGAGCGGCCCTCAACGCACAGCACCGACATTGTGGACACCAGCGGCTACTACGCAGGCAAGAAGGGGCCCCAGGGGGCAGCAGCAGCCAGCGCAGCAGCAGCAGCGCTAGTGCAAGACATGCTGAGGCAGGGGCTGCAGCCCAACAGGTGGGCCTTCAACTGCGCACTGGCCCGCTGCAGCTGGAGGCACGGCGTGCTGTTGCTAGAGGCTATGCAGGTGAGCTTGCTTGCTTGACTTTGCTCTGTGTGTGTGTGTATGATGGTATGGTGCATGTGCTTTGTTGCTGCTGTAGCAGTGCTCAGTGTTAGCACAGCTTGCCAGTGGTAGGGGTGTGAGCGGTAGCAGTTCTTCAGCCTGCCAATGACAGGGCTGTGCTGAACTGTAGCAATCAATGTGTCCAGAGAACACCATTGATCTCGCAATGCTTGTTGTTCGCAGTGACGATGTCTTCAGCGCTCATGCAGGTAGTAATTACTGCACTGCAGTGCTGCGCTGATGTAAGCTGTACGAAAGCTGTCGCTGACTCGCTACAGCTGCGTCGTGCTTGTACTTGTGTATGCTGCTTGTTCTGTGTCATTGCAGGAGAGTGGTGTGCAGCCAGACAGCTCTAGCTATGCCAGCTTGGCCAAGGCCTGCGGCAGAGGGCGTCAGGTCAGTACTTCACTGCACCATCACAATACACTGTGTGGAGTCCTCCAAGTAGCGAAACACCGTGAAAGGCAGTGCTTACTCCTTGGCGTCCTGCAGCTCTGAGCATACTGGTAGCACGTAAACAGTCATGGTGCGCGGAAGGCGACTCTGTGTGACTCCATACTGCTCGACTTAGAGTGACTGTTCTGTGTGTGTGTTCATCTCACTTCAAGTTTAGGCACTGGCACGCGCTGCAGTCGTGTAAGGTGTCTCATGTGTGACTGCCATTTCTAAAACCGCTGCTTTGTAACTGCTCACAGTGGACCAAAGCAGTCCAGTTCCTGAAGTGTATGCACAAGAGCATGCTGGTAGATGCAGCGCAGAGCAGTAAAGCAGCGCGAAAGAGGCACAGCAGCAGCAGCAGCAGTAGTAGTAATGAACCTGGTCTCAGACCAGAGCTGACATCAGCAGTTGAGAGCCCTGCAATAGCCTTCAGCACAGTGATAGGGGAGAGCGTTGTAGCTGGCAAGTGGAGGCCTGCAGTGCTAGCACTCAGTGAGATGCAGGTCAGTGCAGTGACTACAACCAGCACTACCATTATCGATAGCGCAGAATGATCATGCGCCACCGAAACGAACAGGACGTGTGCAAGCATGTTGCCATGCGCTTAATTGCATGGAGCTATGCACTCACAGCAGAAAGCTGTAACATGGTCCACAGTGCTATGCTGTGATGCCTGCAGTGCTACCGCTTCAAACTTAGCAGCTCACTGCTAGGATGCTCACATGCTTGTCAAACTGTGCTGTAACACTGGCTGTCATTATGCTCACAACTCCTCTGCACCTTCGCATGATGCGCAAATGCAGCTGGCTGGTTTCAAGCCGACAAAGGGCGTGTGGGATGCAGTGTTCAGTGTGTGCTCAGCAGCAGGGACACAGAAGTGGGCCAGTGTGCTGCTGACTGCTATGAAAGCTGCTGACTGTGAAGCTGATGAGGCCACCTTTGATGCTGCTGTTGAAGCCTGCGTCAAGTGAGTGACCACTTTCTATTGATCGATTATGCATGTTACGCTGCTTAGGCATAGCATGCTAGGTCTGACGTTCAGTTTGAAGCTTGGTGCCGCTGCTGACTGGCAGCACTGACGAAGCATTTTGATCAGATCACACTATGCCTGCAGCACTCACTGTTACGCGAGCATCTGCAACGTCGGCTGTACATGTGACTGCTGAGCTCAGCTAAGTGTGCTCAGCTAAGTGTGCTCAGCTAAGTGCCAATAGTGCCATGGTGTCGATGCCACTAATGCTAATGTCTATTCGAACTGTTACTGCGTTGCACTACAACCACATCTTGCAGGTTCAAAATGACAGAGCGCAGATACGCGACGCCCATAGCTGCTAGCCAGCAGCGACAGCGGCAACAGCAACAGCAGCAGCAGCAGCGACAGCACCAGCAGCGACAGCAGCAGCAACAGCAGTAGCAGCAGCAGCAGCAGCAACAACAACAACAACAACAACAACAGCAGCAGCAACAACAGAGTAGTGCTGCGACCACGTGAGAGCTGCGTCAGCGTTAAGTCTCTGATGCAGCTACAGCCAGTGGTAACGCTGCTACAATATTGCACGAAGTTAGCACCGGTTATGTGCTGCACAGCAGCTGAAAGCTGACATCACTAGTAGCTGCGGCGTATCCATGGATGATGAATCTCACTAACTCTGCACACCACAGCGCACAAGCAGTTACCCTAGGGGCTGCTGTGCACGCAGCGTGACTGCAGCTGCGGATTGAGTCTCCGCAGCAGTGCTGACCGAGATGAGCAACAGCACACACACAGCTGTGCGTAAGAAGTCCACACATACGTCTAGTTCTATGCACTCTGCAGAGCGCATTCACCTATTGTGCTTAGCAGTTTGCTCCTGCAACGAGAGCAGACAATCATGCAAGCGATACAGCTCACAGCAGAAGGTCAGAATGCAAACACCAGTGGATTGATCATGCATCACTTTGCGAGTTATACAATTGTGCATTGTGCTGCTCAGCTGTTCTTTTTGCTCGCACTTGCTTGTGATTGATACTGTACAGATATGGACTTGTACACTGCTAGACACCACCACTTGAAGATATCTAGCAATACGTAGTACGATGCATGACATTTAGAACATGAACCCTGGTGCTCCACCTCTGTGAGCTTCGCCCTTTGGAGCCACAATCTTAGAGACATTCTGCTCCACCATGTCAGTGCAGAACAGCACCAGGTCACGGGACAGCTGTGCAGTCCTGTGCAGCGACACGTAGCAGCGGACATCCAGTGCCAGCAGGGCCTTGAGGCCATCAGGGGACTGCACACTTTGTGATGTGCTCTCGCTAGACTCTTCGCTAGTGCTCTGCTTGCTCTCGTCGCCGTCCTTGCCGCCCTTGCTGCTGTTCTTAGACTCTGTCTTTTTGCTGGTCTTCTCGCTTTTAGCAGCAAGCTTCTCCCAGGCTGCTGCCCGCTTCTCGTGGTACTCTGGCAGTGTGTCGAAGGCCTTCTCAAGCTTCTCAACGCTTTCGCGCAGCAGCTTGGCTACCTCTTGCTGTACGCCTACGCCGAAGTTGTTGCCGTCCTCAATAATCGGCACGTGCGCCAGGATCCAGCGATCTGTAGCGACAGAGTAGTAAGTGCAACATATTGTGAGCGACTGATGCAATGAGCTGCTCATTGAACTCTTTCAAATAACTAGTCGAGACTGGAAAGTTTAGGAACATAGAGTGAGACTTACGAAGTGCCAGGAGGAGGTTGATGCTCACGGCGGTCTGGCTTCGCACAGCTGACAGTAGAGCTGATAAGGATTCATTTGCTGATGCTGTTGTGCCCGCCTTGCTCAATGCTGCTGCAAAGCTAGCCTCGGCTTGCTCTACGCTGCCGCCAAAGCTCTGAACAATGAAGTCGTTCAAGCCCTCCACATGCCCTGGTATCCGCGCTCGTGCTTCTTCACCGTCCCTCTTTGCTACAGCCTTGAGAGCGTCCATGTTTTTAACGCTTGTCTGGTGCAAGTGCAAAGAGCTGGAGAGTGAGTGCTGGCTGTCTGAAGTCCGCAGAAGATCTTCCAACGGTTTTTGAAACGCTTAAAGATCCTTGCTGTGTTGTGGCTGATGCAGCAAGCACGTATCCGTGCTGTGCAAATCAGTGCGATCATATGAGAAAGCACAGCACAAGCACACGTGTGATAGCTATCTGACGTGATGGATATTGGCTGATGTGCATTTGATGTGTGCACTCAAGTCGAGGGTGACTCTTCACTGAGCTTCACCCACACAGCCTCAGGCGCCTTCTCGTAGTGCGCTGCGTACCGCGCTGCTGCAAAGAAGAAGTCGCTCAGTCTGTTCAAGTACTTCATCACCTGTCAGCAGTGTGAAGTAGGCACGAACAAAGGATACAGAGCACTGTTTAGTGTGATAGTGTTGGACACAAGAACAATTAATATGCCACTCTTACAGTCACCAAAGCCGCTGCAAGCGAGGCAAGAAGTCATGTAAACAGTTCCAATGCTGCGCTACGTTTTTCTTCGTAACACGTCGCATGCAACACACTACTGACACAGCTGGATGCTCCTGCTGCACAATCGGTGATGCGGCATTACTCGCAGCAATTGGTGTTACCGTTCTGAGTACGCTCTGTTTTCTAATAAACACTTGCACTATCTTCATAGAGGAGTAGCAGATGATCAACTGTACAGGTGCTACTACAGGCAATGCTATTACTGCTGCACCACTAACCTCAACATCGACTTGGCCTTCGTCGTACAGAGGCATCGCTCTGCGCTCAGCTCTGCGGCAGACCACGCGGGCCACGTGCAGCTGCGAAGCTGCCAGTCCTCCACTCGGCAGGATAAATGTGGTCAGCGGCGGCAGCTGCAGATGTATATGGGCATGCGTACAAGATTCACATCAGTCACAGTCGCAGGTGCAGCCATGTACATTGTGTACTCTAACAGCGTACAGTGCTGCGCGGCTGCACTGCCGCTAGCAGATCATGCAGCAACAGCTGACTCACCTTTGAATCTAGTTCATCTATAGCGTATTCTATTTCTCTAGTGCAGCGCGCTGGGAACACGGTGTACGCCAGCTTGGCTACGCTGCTTCTGTCTCGCGGCGTTGCGATCGCTGCACCCACATCTAGCAGCCTGCTCTGCACCTCTGTCAGCATGCCAGCTAGGCCATTGTCAGCGTGCAAGCAGTGCTCTCTCGCAACACCAATGGCTGCATTGAGCTCGTCAGTGGCGCCTAGAGCTTCGAATGTAGCATCTTGCTTGCTGCGACGCTCCCCATTGTACAGAGACGATGCGCCCTTGTCGCCTGTGCCAGTGTACAGTATGGACTTCTTAACTTTCGTGCTCTTCCTTCGCTCTGCAATATCAGCAAGGCTGAAGTCGTGGCTCGCCTTCGCAGAGCTCAAACTGCGCTTCAGAGCAAATAGAAAGCCCCCAGCTGCTACTGAGAGACCCAGGGCAAGCTGCGGTGATGTTGTTGTCGGCATCGTCTTTCTGAGTGCTCGAACAACTCTTATCATCAGAGATCTTCGCAACCAACACAGGAACGTGACGGAGAGGTTTTGAAGTTGAGTGTGCTGAGCCTATGCGTTGCATCGCGTTGGTAAGCATGCCGCGAGGAGTGAAGAAGCAGGACCTGCCTAGCAAGGTCTGCGTAGTGTGCAATCGACCTTTCACATGGCGCAAGGTTTGTTCTGCTCACTACTGCACTTCTGCGTTGTTTTTCGTACTAGTCAGACGCCACAGTCTGCTCTCTATACATCAATTGACTGGAATCTATCGGTGCGGTGCTGTTGTGTTGCTGCAGAAATGGGAGGACTGTTGGGATGAAGTCTACTGCTGCAGTAAGAGCTGCAAAGAGAAAAGGCGAAAAGCGAAAGCTGACGAAGCATACAAGGTCAAACAGGCTGCTCGAGGGTCTGGTGATGCACCGTCAGCATTAAATGAAATGAAGCAGCAGGACAGCAGCTCAGACATTGACTGACAAGGCAATGATTGCACACTTCCATGTAAAGTGAAACGAGCTAGCAGCACAGAAGCAGCAGAGTTATAACAACAGTCATGTGCTTAATGATGTATTTAATTCTCCTCTATGCTACGGTCTTTGGCCTTCAAGAACGCTGTGATGGCGCTCAGTGAGCTGTGAAACTGGCGCTCTGCGAGCCTCGTAGGAGAAAACACAGAGCGAGAGAGAGAGAGGGGCAGGCTGCTACAACTGCTGCTGCTATGGCGCGAATGAAGTTACAATATAAAGTGGGATGTAGTTGGACAGCTCTTATACACTGCTGCTTAGTTAGGGTAGCGCATGGTCTTCTCGTCGAAGCCAATAGCAGGGAAGCCCTTTGCGAACTTCACAACGTCATCGCGCAGCTGTGGGTTTGTAACAAATAAAGAAAAGAATTGAATGCAACGATTTAATTTAGCAAGGCGAGTAGCTTTGAGGTAGACTTAAGATCAATGCACTCAGAGTGAAGAGCATGTGCCAACTGCATAATGTACACACACACTTCAAAATTTCTCTAAGAGTCTACGAGATGCTGCTGCTACTGCGTGCATCGCTTGCTGCTTGTCCCACAGATTCGTCATGAAATATATAATATGATTCTAGAACGATTGCGTACCTGAACAAGCTCTGGGAAATCATCAGCGCCCTTAGCGAGTGCTGCCTTGAAGTCCTTAAGCTTGCCAGTCTTGCCCTTGATAGCATCAGCAATGCCTACACCACGGTCAAAGAACTCAGCCACCTGTTTTGACAAGGTGTGATTATTAAAGCAGCACAGTGTCAGTCAGTGCACATGTAGCAAGCTGGCTAAAAGGTGTGACGCAACAGACTCAAAGATGCAAAGCTCTTGCTCAGCAAGCAGCGACAAAGCTAACAAGCTTCAACCGCCGCTCTGACACACCTGCACGCAGCTAATCAAAGAAGGCAACAATTGTTTACAAGCAAGTGCTAAACGGTAAACACATCGTTGATGCGCAGCAGGCGTACAGCTTCTTATGTTTGTAGTTTGTATAAGTAGTACACTGCTGTACCTTCTCAAAGTCATCCTCAGTGAAGCCACGTGTAGTCAGAGCTGGTGCACCCATGCGGATGCCTCCTGGTGTCAGGGCGCTAGTGTCACCTGGCACCTGTGTTTCAACAAAAGCATATGCATGTCATACACACAGGAGTATATACTAGCGTAAGCCAACAGCAGGAGAGCGGCCATAATGAAAGTACCGAATATGTGGTTGAACATGGTGGCATTATATTGTGCGAATCATCGTGAGTACTTGAGTTGAGTGACGTGCTGTACGCGCGTTTTGAAATGGTGTGCTTGAAGTGTTATGCAGAGTAGTATGCAGTTGTGCTCACCGTGTTCTTGTTAGTAGCGATGTTAGCCAGCTCCAGCACTCTCTCAACACGGGCTCCATCAATGTTCTTGGACTGCAGAGGAGCACAAGCAGAAGATAGTGTAGCACATCACACACACACATGCTGTTAGTCAACAGTTGTGCATGCAGCGCTGCAAGAGCATCGTCATGCAAAGAGACAATGGCAAGCAAAGCAGCTGCTCCATGCTTTGTGCGACAGCAATACACGACAGTGGAGCTGTGCTGTGCTTCAAGATGTGCACACTGCAACTAAAACACAGCTCTGTAATCACTGTCACCCTGTAAGACACAAAGCCATGCCATACTCGAACTATTGCTACGCACCTTCTTGAGGTCTACAAGCACAAGGTGGTTGTCAGTGCCGCCAGAGACCAGCTCGTAGCCCTTGCTAGTGAGTGCCTTGGCCAGTGCTGATGAGTTGTTCAGCACCTGTGTCTGGTAGGCCTTGAACTCAGCTGACTTGGCTTGCTTCAGGGCTGCAGTGCACCACCAGCATAGCATAGCAAACATTACAGAACACCGCATAGTGACTCTTATCAGTAACTGTGAGAGCTGCTCTGTACCTACACAGCACACTGGGCAATGCGAGGAAGTACGCAGTGTTGTCCCTAGTGTAGCCTCAGTGAATGATCACATGGAGGTGCTGTACTGCTGCAGCAGCAGCGAAGCACAGTGTATGTGAAGTGCTGCTACACAAAGTGCATGCGTGTCATGTCACTGTGTATGGTGTGCTTACCAGTAGCTAGTGCAGTGATAGTGTGGTTGTGTGGGCCTCCCTGCAGTCCTGGGAACACAGTGAAGTTGATCTTGTCCTCTAGATCGTACATGATTGGCTCACCCTTCTTGGTGGATGCACGCTGCAACACCATAAGCAGCATATGAAGAAATAGCAAACCGCCAGCAACAGTCAGCATACAGTCCAGTTCAACAGCTGCGACAGCTACTGCTGCACTCTTGACCAGGTTCATGCAAGATTGTCATAGCATTTATGGCAGTGCTACACAGTGCTGCTAGTCGCCGCGAGCTGTGCTCAGCTAGACAAAGTCGTTGCATAAAGACAGC